>LPNX011120158.1:221756-245900 GCA_001517045.1 Pseudotsuga menziesii | reverse complement strand
TACGAACACCCCTTCGGATTAAGAGGGGGATTGTTAGAATATAATCTGTTAGGGTTATATAATGTAAATAAATAAATAAATAAATAGTAGGAAGCCAAACAGGTTGAGCGGAAGGTGAAACCCAACCGCCATGTAATATGTATAAATATAGGCATTTGCATTGGAATAATAATCGAATCGGGAGTTATTACCAACACTCATAAATTAAATTAAATTCATCATAAATATATTAGACATGCATTCTTCCATTCGAAATAATCAACATTACCATGGCATACATCAATATAGTGGGGAAATGGTCATTGTTTGCTCATTAATAGTCACTTTTACATACAACCCTTCGATATTTCAACCCGATACTTTTTGAGAATGAATAAAAGAGAATATTAAGCTTATTACATTCATAAATGGACCATGAGAAGCTCGAAATCCCCAACATTCAATGGCATACATCAATATAGTGGGGAAATGGTCATTGTTTGCTCATTAATAATCACTTTTACATACAACCATTTGGTATTTCGACCTGAGAATTTCTGAAGATGAATAACAAAGTATATTAATATTACTACAATCAGTAATGGACCATGAGAATCTCTCCCAAAGAGTACAATAACTCACCCAAAGCGGAATCCCTCCATGAGCAAGAATATGCAGTAAAACTGGAAATGGTTGAGAGAATGAGCTGAACTAGAAGAAACCATGAGCTTCCCTGTAGCTTACAAATGAAAATAAAACTCCATTAAAGCTCCATGAAATACCTGAGTGGCCTATCCAAACACCAACTTGGATGGGAATCTTTCACCCTCGAAATTGGCTAAGGCAAGAAACTAGTCATGCACTAGCTCTCTCAATTCACAAATGCAAATTTCTCAAATGATCAAAATATATTCTCTTGGTTGATCCATATATTTTCTAAACATCCTTATCCTTATAAGGCTACCAAACCATCCAAAAACTCAAGCCAATTCGAATTAGGGCGTGTGCTCAAGATTTGCCATGTGTCCTCCCTTTCATAGCCTTCCATCTTCCCCCAATTCGAGTAGGAACCCATTGAGCTTCCCCAACTCACATGAGTGCCCTATTGGATGCTATATTTCGACCTGACATGTCATATATGTCAGATGTCAGCCTTCATATCTTATTTGTGTTATAGGTGTCATAGAATATTCATCATTGTTGTCATAGAGCTAGGGAATCTAGTCTAAGTGTCTCACTAGCTCCAAAATGACTCTTCCTCTACCATGTAAGTTACATTTCCTTCCAAATTCGACATATGATGCATATGGCCAAGTGTATTATCCTTTTAACTCATCCAAGAACATTTAGGCTTCCCATGGATTCAAAATTGCAAGAGGAGGATGCCATGTGGCACATAAATTCTAGCTTGTGTGCGCCCCATAATCTCCATGTGTCTCCATGCTCCATTTCCACTTCAATTTTATCTTGTAAATATTTAATCAGCTCCATTATTAAATAATTATTCCATTCTAATGTCTGAACACCATCTATTAGCTCCCTTATTAAAATTCCAAATGTATGCATCCAACCTAGGAACTAGTAGGATTGATGGAATTGTCCTACTATGCAATTATTTAAAATAGGGACATTATAGTCCTCCCCACCCAAGATTGCTTGTCCTCAAGAAATTTCAGATTTGGATGCTGCAAAATCTTCATATTCCCAAGTGGCATCCTCATTTGGTACTCCTTCCCTTGCACCAAGTGCTCTCTTATGGTTTTGTTCATTGATTTTCTTTCGCTGCAACTTGAGTAGTGGCACTCATGTACTAAATTTTTGTGTTCCCAAATGTAAAGAGATGTGGATTATGCATATTGATATATCCTGTAACATCACCACTAACACCAAAAGGATTATTCAAATCCATAAAAACCAAATTTGTGCAAATAATCTTTACCTCCATATTTTGGAAACCTTTTATGAACTTTCACCCCTTTTTGCTTCTGTATAATTATTTGAATTTGGTGCTGAGTTACCAAACTTTGAGTTTATTAATATTCCAAGAAATATTCAGAGAGGAACCACCATGCTTGTTGCTGCACTACTCTGATTACAATCATCTTCTCAAGTGGTGAATCAATATCCAATGCTGGTTGTTGCCCCCAAAATTGAAACCAATGAGACAAAAAATGATCCCAGGGTCCCATATGATCATAATTCATGCATGGCGTGAAATGTTTATGATGAAATGCCATGAACACCAAGCATGTGAAAATTGAATCCATCTCTCAAAGGGTCTCACACATAGGAAACTCGAACACTACTCTGCAAAGATGAACTCAAACAACTGAAGGTTGGTTTGCTTTCTCAAACCAACAATCGAACTGCTACTCCAAGTGAGATGAAACCAAGCAATGCCAGGATCCCATTGCTTGCATTACACCCTTCCAAACATCATGAGTACAAAATATAGATCATGACAGTACATAACAACATCATACAAATGTACATCAAGAAGGTACCTCATCAAAGAATTATGAAAGTGCTTGTACCTCCGAGTAAGTAGATCACCATGTGGCCCATACACACAAGCATCAAGTATTATATCAGATCCGCCCCAATGACATAGGTGAGGACCACATGTCTCATGTCATAACCCCAAAATTTCACAAAAAATTAAATTTTTTAAAGTAATATAAAATGTCTGAAGTCGCAGTTTAATAATTGCTAGCGGTTAGCGGAAAATGAAATAGTTAACAATATGTAGTGATTAACTTTAAACCCATAAAAACTAATACCATTTTAATTTTGGTAAGTTATATAAAATGACTTGCATTCAGTTGCTTCTAGTTGTACTGATGATTTACTTTTTTCAGGTAGGTGAGAAAGCCATGTTCTAAATCGGGGCTTACTTAGCAATTGCTAACTCAGCTGGCTTTTCTGGTTCTTATAGGTTCAGCAGGTAAACTTTTGAACAAGTAGGAGTTTATTTTTGCGTTAAGTCAAGAATTTCTTCTTTATCATAATAAAATGGTAGAGCGTAAATTGATTAATAGAAAGCAAGGCTACGATGAGGTAAAGTAACTTCCTTTGCTGCTTTTGGATCTAAGATAGTATTTTAACTTAGTCGTAAAGACCAATATTCTTAACATACTTAGTGCCTTTATCCAAAATGAGTTCTACTTAAGTTTCTTTCTATTGTTTTATACCTAGTCACTTATAGAATCTATTGATGAGCATAGGGCTCATAATTTAATATGGAAATACTTTTACTGTAGCATAAGTTTACTGCTATTGTTATGTTTAATACTCAATATACTGCTTTATATGCATGAATATAATCCTATGATCCTCAAGGAATAAGTTTACCATAGATTACATAGCTCTACTTTTAACTCTTCTTTAGTAGTGAAGAATATCAACTTGTTTATTTGTATACAGTTATAATTATCTCCTTGCACTACTAGGCATCAAGTTATAATTTTCGATTTCTAGTTAATCACTATGCCACATGTGTTTTTGTAATATTACATTACCATATTGTTAATAGTGTTACTAAGTAGTTTTACTTATATCCTTAGGTAGTCTTACTACCTTGTAATTACCATGGTGTGGTCTAATAAATGATTTAATTAATTATGAGATTGGTTCTTCATAGAAAACAACAATAACACTAACCCCAATAAGGGTTTAAACTATAACACTGTCGACTTTATGCAATCGTAAGAATTATACTAGGGTGGAAATACTACCTAGCAATTACCTCCACAAAGTTAACTATAGATAAATGACTTTATCAGTTTTGTTCTTACATAAAACTAGTCCTAAAACATTGCTTAAATCATTGAATACAAGGTTTGTAATAAGAGCAATTAGAAATGCAAAAGACTAAAGATCGAAGGCATAAATTTCAATATTGATCACGATATATATATGCTTTACAAATGATTGATTGTAATGTTATCAAAATGCAATTGATAAGAACTAATTTAATACAAAACAATATCATTAGTTGCATGGTATATATGATTGGCAATGATATGATTTTCAATCGACAGTGCAGGGTTGACTATAGGGATCGACCCACTTTTGATTAAAATTTTCGACGGGAACGTGGAGGAGTCTCCACCATGCAATGGTTAATTTAAAACTCAAAAATGAAACCCTACGCTCTTCATTTTCCATTGAGGGTTTGCTCTGCGCTGAGGGAGTTCTTCGCGGCCATGAGAGGCCTGCTGGTTCACCGTTTGTTGGCTCCGTTGTATGTAGTATAGTACTGCATTATTTGTGCAAGTGTTAAGAGATTAGTAGTTTGTGATTTAGTTCTTTTTGTGATTTGTTGGAACACGGTGAGAGTGATTTTAGAACTCTGTCAGTAGCTCGAAAACTGGAATAGTGTTACCCTATCTCTGCTTGTGACTTGCTCCAGCTTCGGGAAGATTAGAGGAATAACTTCGCTGCCTCTGTCATAGGGTTGACACGAGGGTTTGGTTGCTTCTAGGTGCAGTTACTCGAACTGGCTCATTTCTCTTCTTGGCTCCAAACCTCTTATTTGCAGGTAAAAAGCTTCACCCTGCACTCATCCCTATCATTAATTTATAGCTAAGGTTTTTAATACGATGAATAAAATTTCTAACTATTGATTTGGCTTGGACTTGCAGATTATAGTCACGGATTCATATTTCAAGGCAAGCCTCTCCAGCATTGGTTAACTTCATGGCCTACAATGGGTAAGCCCCGGTCTTGTCGTGGCATCTCCCTACTTGTAAATGGTTGTTGGAAGGAGTTTACAGTTGGAAGGAAGCATGGCTTTGATTCCTTCAATGGTTTAAAAGTTTAGTATGTTGTTACTCCAGTTTTACTTTAAAACCCTTTCTGTTTACGTTGGGCAATATCGACCCTTGAGCCATGATATGTATTTTGTTTTTTTGGTTAAGACTTAGCCTTGCGGCTCAATAATGTAACACGGTTTGTTTTTAAAAAAAGAAAGAAAGGATTCGTTAAGCTTTAAATTTCCATTTGAGCTCTGTCTCGTTTTAATCTTAGATGTGAACTGTGGTTTCATTAGCTTGCAAATAATGTGTTTATTTTTCTATATAAAAGATTTTTAATAGATATTTACTTTCCGGAAAATACTGTGATTAGTCTAATGCATGGATTGTAGCCTTCTTGTTAAATTTATTACACAGTTAACAATGTATCTGATTACAACTTATTACATGTTAAATTGTATTTGATTAGATTAGTCGAAGGGGTTTCGACCCTTAGGTTTTCACAGGTATAAATTAGTCTGGTTTTAAATGTATAAAATGCACAAATATAAATAATTCTTAGTTATTTCGTTTATTATTTATAAATACATTTATTTTTATTTCCTACTCTGTGATTTATAATTATTTGGAGCTCTCTAGAGAAGAGAATGTTAACTCTAGAACTCTGTTTATTTTACATAAATGAAGGGTTTATAAATGAAACCCTAATCTGGTTTTTATTAAGTAATAGTTGAGACTAAGTTAATATTTTAAAAGAAGAATCTGTTTAGTTATTAACTTGTTTATATACTTTCTTGAAGATTAGTTAATATCTCCTATAAACTTTTATTTCCTATCAGTATACTATTACTGTAATACTAGTGTAATTTACTATTTCTTTTACCTGCCTTTTCATTTAGTTAAACTATGTAAAAACAGTAAAATATAAACAAACATAACACTGCTTTTTCATTGCATTTTAAAACATTGAAATAAAATTTACTCTGTTTACCTTCAGATACAAAATAATATCTACTATTTCCATTCTCTTAAGGATTATTTCATTTATTTAAAGCATTCTAACTGTGCTAGAGTACGAACTAGTTTCCAGGTGTGGAAAAACACAGCTTAGAAAATTTAATTTCTTTCTATTTCATTATTCCCTAAACCATTTTCATTTCTATAAAAATCTAATAAGAATACTAAATCTAGCATTTCACAAACTCTGAACTTTTAACATTCAGGTAGCAAATAAACTAAAATTTATTTAACTAAGACAATAAAATAAAATAACATAGAACCTGTTGAGGACAAGACAACAACAACTTGAGGAGGCCGTTCCTCCCTACCAATCTCCTGGAGAGCGCTCAAACAACGCTTCCTTAGGACCCCCGAGACTGTTCCTGGTCTTCTTGGCTGAGAACTGGGTGGAGAATGCAACTGTAGAACCATTTGTCATCTGACTAGTTCAATACCTCAGTAAAACAATCTGCTCTTAGCAGTATGATCTTCAGCTTAAAAGCTGCAACTAGATCAATCTCAACATTTATCCCCTCAAACACTTTCCAAATTCCCTTCCATTGAATTTATCTGAAGTAAATTCATTCACCCTGAATGATCACTTCTCTAGAATGAGCAACCTCAACTCCCTTCAATGGGAAATTTTAAAGAGATGCCTAGGTATTTTGGGTCAGTTTTCATTAATTGATCCACCTACTCTGATTCCACTTTCTTGGGGAATTATGACCACAAATATAGGGAGGTTTCCACCTGTAACAGTTGGAATTGGTTTGAGGATGTTGCCACATGTCAGTTTGCTCTCCACCCAGTCTCCTCCACCAATTTGACAAGTAAACACTCTTTTAACAGCTCTCCTAAGTTGTTGTCTCCTCATTTATTTATTTATAAATACAATATTATGAATTTACATTAAATATTCTTGACCCCACTGGTCATCAATTACAACTTAGAATAAAATTTAACATATTGTTCCTCAAATAATATAAAATTGTTTTTGCAAAATTGGGGCATGTGACATCATAATGCTGCTCCAAAAATATATAAAGTGCATCAATATAATCAACCATGTGTTGTTTCATCCAAGAAGTGAATGAAGAACCTCCGCTAAAATATGAACCAAATAAGGAGCAAAGAAAACAAGAAGACTTCTAGTGGCTCAAAGAAGTCTCATAAATAAACTCATGAATATGTATATCATCATGAAATAACAGAGTATGTTGCTGCCAATAATAATTTTCTTCAATCATATATCTCTTCACCCAAGTGTGGGATGAAGTTCCTCCAACATCAAATAGACTAGGCAAGGAGCAAGGAAAATCATGAGTCTCCAAGTGACTCAAGTGAATATCATAGGTGCACCCATGTTGATGTGTATAATCATAATGTAACAAAGGATGTTGTTGCAAATGTAAATAAGATGGTTCTCTAATCATGTCATCATCAGAAGGAGAGATATAAATTCCATGCTCTTCATGTGGCACTATAAAAAAGAAACTTTTCACCCATACTTCATTAGGATGAATGCTACAAAATTTGGAAGTGTAGGATGTGGGAGAAATAACCTACTCACACAAATGATCAAAAAGTGCAAAATTTTCATCATGTGAAGTATCCATAGAGGTAGGATTATGCACCTCCCTTAAACATGCAAAAATTTCCTCATGGTTTGGTTCCAAGGTAGTGGAATCGTGCACTTCTTCAAAAAGTGTGCACCTGTCTTCAAGAGGCAACTCAAGTTCCTCTTCCGCCACAACTAGTGATTGGCTCTCATCAAGCTCATATTCAAACAAATAAAAAACCCACAATTTTCCATGTTTCTCATGATCCCTCATGTCATGAGAATCCTCCAAGCAATATACCATATAATAATCTGAAACATAGGAGGAAGAACAAGTATCTTGCAACTTTTCAAGAAGTTGCTCATTTTGAATTGTGAGCTTATGATTATCCTCATTATTCATCATGTATGCATCTTGTAACAATTCATTAAGCTCAAACAAATGGTTTCTATAAAAAAACCAAAGACATGAAATTACCTTTGATGTGGCACATTGAAGAAAGGAAGGATGTTTCCTCAAATGAAGCAGCTCTCCAACAAGAATTTGTCACTAATGCTTGAGTGTCATGGAGTATTCTAAGGGACTCTTGGATCTTCTTTCCATTCATCTTTAAGGACCCTTCAAGAAAATGAGGCTCTTGCAAATGAACCTCCTCATCTCCTTCCTTCTTACTTGGACCAACTTCATGAAGCTCCAGTGGTGATGGGGAAGTTGATCTTATTTCTTCTTCAATTGCTACAAGGTATTCATTTTCATGTTTAATGGAAGTTTTGATTGCAGCAACACTTTCAAAAGTGATCTCTATGTCACCAACATAGAGGTGTGAGCACCCATCAGTAGGTACTCCTTCATAGTTCAAGCATCCATCAGTAGATTCTCTTTGTTTCATTTCCAAGGTAGGATGTGTCTCGAAATGGTATTCAATATTTTCAATAGAAACTTATTCATACTCATGTGATGTCTCTTCATCTTTTTCAGAGTCACTTGGGAGGGACTTTCGATCCTCATAATGTAATTCTTTTTCTGTTTCACCACCCACAGAACTTGGTGGCTCCTTGGTCTCCTCCATACTTGTGCATTGCTGATTATTCCTTAATGAATTCATATTTTAATTATTTTTCCTAAATTCATTAAACCAATCATACAAGTATTCAAAATGAATGGTATTATGTGTCTCTCCATGATGGAAACTTCTACTACCCCCTTCTGCGATCTTACCCCTAAGTTGGCTAGGCATCAATTCGAATCCTTTCATAAGTGGTCAGCTCATGTTCTTGGTTATGTCATCAAAGACAGGTTTCATGATTTTTATATGCTCCTCACCATCATATGAGGTTCCCTTTTCATCTGTAGTCATAGTTTCCTAAAAAAAGGGTCTTCTTCTCCCATTTTTTTCCCTCTTCAACAAAATAACTTTTGGTTTCAATATCTAATGGTGGTCCCTGAATTATTGTCCTCATAAATATCAAACCACATCAGGTGCCAATATCATGATATGATAACACTTGTAATGTCCCTTTTTAAGAAATTTTATTAAATGATCAATTTTTCCCTAATTCGACCTTTGACTAGTTTTGATGTCTAGATCTCCAAATTGGTCCAAATGAACCCAAATATTCACATAAGGTGTATGAATGATATTAAGGCTTGAATATGATGTTCAGGGATGATTTATGACCCTCCAATTTATTTTTTAAACTTGTTTAATATTCTTTCCAAGGTGAGATTTTTTACTAGCAAATTGGGGTTCCAATTCCCTCTTGGTAAATGCTGGAAATGGCTTCTCAAAAGCTCCCCAAAACACTTGAATTTTTGAAAAGAGGAAGAGGATGTTTAGGGTACATTGTTAAGGTCTCATATGCATATTTATTAATTTTATACAGGCTGTTATGACCCTCTCCCAAACAGCTACACAATCACTAATTCGACCCTTGGGGAAATGACACCAAATCTTCTCCAAATGCAATTAAACTGAGTAAAATGACCTAAAATGCTTAAGTGATGAACATGAAACTTGTAATACTCATAAATGACAATGAATTCATTGTAAATATATCATAGAGATATTCTTCCATTCAAAATAATCACCATTTCCATGACATACATCAATATAATTGGGAAATGGTCATTATTTGCTCATTAATAGTCACTTTTACACACAACCCTTTGATATTTCGACCTGATAATTTTCAAGAATTAATAACATAGCATATTAAGCTTATTACAATCAGAAATAGACCATGAGAAGCTCAAGATCCTCAGCATTAAATGGCACACATCAATATAGTGGGGAAATGGTCATTGTTTGCTCATTAATAATCACTTTTACATACAACCGTTTGGTATTTCGACTTGCAACTTTCTGAAGATGAAGAACATAGTATATTAAGCTTACTACAATCAGGAATGGACCATGAGAAGCTCTCCCAAAGAGTACAATAGCTCACCCAAAGCGCAATCCCTCCATGAGCAAGAATATGCAATAAAAACTGGAAATGGTTGAGAGAATGGGCTGCACTAGAAGAAAAAACAAGCTTCCATGTAGGTTACACCTAGAAATAAAACTCCATTAAAGCTCCATGAAACACTTGAGTGGCCTCTCCAAACACCAACTTGGACGAGAATCTTTCACCCTCGAAATTGGCTAAGGAAAGAAACTAGTCATCCACTAGCTCTCTCAATTCACAAATGATCAAAAGCTCTTCTCTTGGTTGATCCCGATATTTTATAAAAATCCTTAGCCTTATAAGGTTACCAATCCATCCACAAAATCAAGCCAATTCTAATTAGGGTGTGTGCTCAACATTTGCCACATGTCCTCCCTTTCCTAGCCTTCCATCTTCCCGCAATTCGAGTAGGAACCCATTGAGCTTCCCCAAATCACATGAGCGCCCAATTGGATGCTATATTTCGACCTGACATGTTGTATATGTCAGATGTCAGCCTTAAGATTTGATTTGTGTCATAGGTGTCATAGCATCTTCATCATTGTTGTCATAGAGCTAGGGAATCTAGTCCAAGTGTCTCACTAGCTCCAAAATGACTCTTCCTCTCCCATGTAAGTTACATTTCCTTCCAAATTCGACCTATGTTGTAGATGGCCAAGTGTATTTGCCTTCTAACTCATCCAAGAATATTTAGGCTTTCCATGGATTCGAAATTGCAAGAGGAGGATGCCATGTGACAGAGAAATTCTAGCTTGTGTGGGCCCCATAATCTCCATGTGTCTCCATGATCCATTGCCACTTCAATTTTATCTTGTAAATATTTAATTAGCTTCATTATTAAATATTTATTCCATTGAAATGTCTGAACATCATCTATTAGCTCCCTTATTAAAATTCCAAATGTATCCATCCAACCTAGGAACTAGTAGGATTGATGGAATTGTCCTGCTATGCAATTATTTAAAATGAGGACATTACAAAATACTTAAACTCAATATTTACACAAACATTGTTAGCATGAGCATTTTTTAATTTTTCTTAATGTAACTTAAAAATCATCTTTTGAAATTGACATCTATACTTTGGTTGATACATATTAGTATTTATTGATTTTATCTTACATTGTTGATTGTGAGTACAATTTTTTTTTGGTTATTGTAAGTACTATTTTTTTTCATACTTTAAATATAAAGAACCTTTCCTTTGACTTTCAAACCTTTGATTCTTAAATTTTGTCTAATTTATTTATGTATTTATGTTTTTTTATTGAATCATATATTTTAACTTTTATCTTTAGGTAAACAATTTTTAAATATGAATAATACTTTATTGTATTGTACCTCATCATTCAATTCTATATGTCTTTTTCAAACCTTTGATTTTTGAATTTTGTCTAATTTATTTATGTATTTATATTTATGTTTTTTTATTGAATCATTTACTTTAACTTTTATCTTTAATAAGTATGGTAAACCATTTTTAAAATGAAGAATACTTTATTGTATTCATACCTCATCAATTTTATAGGTTTTATGTTCATGCTTTCTTCAATAATTTTACTTATGTTATTTGAAATTTTTTTATTATTATTATTATACTGATTTTTTTTTTATTTTTTTTAAATTTTATTTTATTTTATCTAAATACTTTTTATTAAAAAACTATAAAAACCTATAAAATTATTTACATGAATATTTTTCATTAAAAAAAAAATACAAAATATAAAGAATTATATACTTTTCATTAAAAAAAACTATAAAAAACTTAACAAATTACTTACATAATACTTTTCATAAATAATAAAAAAACAAAACACAATAAAAAAAACATAGAAAATTACTTACATTAATACTTTTTATTAAAAAAAAAACAATGAAAAACATAAAGGATTACATGTACTTGAAAATTACTTGCATTAATATTTAAAAAAAAAAACATAAAGGATTACATATACTTTAAGAATCTAGGAAGGTAATTTCCAAAATTACTTACATTAATACTTTTTATTAAAAAAACACATAAAGGATTACATGTACTTTAAGAATCTAGGAAGATAATTTTCATCCTTCCTCTAGCTTTACCCATAATCTAGTAACACACATTTCCATCATTCCTCTAGCTTCACCAATAAAAGTTATATGGAATAACAATTTGGGCATCTACACACATTAGAGTTAACCTTGAATCACAACAATACCAACGATAAAGAACCTTGAATCATAACAATACCAACGATGAAATAGTTGTAAAATCATCCATTAAAATTTAAAGAATGGTTCATGGGTTGTATGGAATTGCAAGGCCATAAAAGTTATATGGAATACCAATTTGGACATCTACACACAATATAATTAACGTTGAATCACAACAATACCAATGATGAAATAGAGTCAACCTTGAATCACGACAATAGCAACGATAAATAGTTGTCACACTTTACAAAGCTATTAGATAATTGTGGGAAAATTGCACTTATCATTGTTTGATTTTGGTCATGGCAGGATATAGATGAGAAAAACTCCATTAGGTAAGAAAATATCAAGGAAAATGTGTTACTTTACCACAGAGGTTACTTTACCACAGAAGTTGGTACGGTCATCTTTAACAAATATGTACATTCGGTCTATTCAACTGACCAACAACGAAGTCAATGGTTGACTTCGCTATAACGTACATGTTTTTTAAGCTCAGGCAGTTGGTACATATATTCTATTACTTAATTGCATAAAGCTATGTGGAAGATGAGGCAACACTATCAAGCTCAAAGATGAGCAAATTACACAAAGTATTTTGCATTTGATTTCCAAAATAAAACCTAAGATTCATCTAAATGAGAAAGGCATATTATGCTCTACAGGGTCATGTATGTTTTAACAAGATCATATGGAAAACATATATAAAGAATAGAGTGAGAGGGGACAGTCAGTATGCTTCATGTATGTTGCAGAAAACAGAAGCAGATAAAGAAACAAGAAATTGCAGCCTAAAAAGCGATACGGAGGATCTCAAACATTGAATCAGCCTGGCCTGAGATGCAGTAACTTGCAGGGCACAAGAATTGGCCATCAGTCCTTCTCTAGAGGATCTGGCCTCCCCCTCATTTCTGGACCTGCAACTATTATTGTTGGCCTCACACTCATTGTTGGATCTGCAACTGTTATTGTTAGAAGTTGCAGGATGATAATACAGGCGCGATGTGTGAGGGCAGTGAGATTGAAACCTGGTCACGATCCTTAAACCCGCATCCAGCATTTCTTTATATTTCGCCATCTCGGCCAATAAATTGATTCTGTTGCTCCTTTGCGTTAACAAACAGTAATCGACAGAGGGATCTGAACACGAGAAGAGAAGCAACAGATAATGAAGGCCTCCATCACCAGCGGGAGGAGGAGGAGGAATCGAGACAATGGCAGAATGAGCAGAGATGGTCAATGTTATATAGTTGGGGAGTACCCGAAAACAATTTTACGTGGAGCTTAGGTTCCTGATCATGGCGGTCCATATGACCGTCGGGTCACTCGGATGTAGCTCGTTCATCAACGCCATGTCGGTGTTTAAAATGACCAACTCATGGGTCACCCCGCTTGTGAGAGCCTTGCGTAACCTATATTTTAAAATTAAAATAATAAATTTTTAATAGCTTATATTTTTTACATCTTAAAGTTGGTGAATATCAATAAACCACAAGTTAAGTGTCACAAATAAGTAGTAAATTATCTCTTACTTGTCTTCCTTAAAGCCACTTATCCATGCATAAGCTAAGAGTTATTTATGCGTTAGCTACTAGTTATCTATGAGTGAACTACTAGTTATTTTTTTATATTCTTTTTTCTTTTATAATTGTTTATTTCTAATTTTGAACTATTGCCATAAATCAATTTGGAAAGTACACTTGTTTCATCTTAATGCAATCTAGGAAACACATAGATGCTAGTCCACTCCATTCTAAGATACTAGCACACCTGCATATTTTGTGGGTGGATCATCAACTCTGAGTTATCCATGCCTAGCTACATGTTATCACCAACATTCTTCTTGTTATCCTTTTATAAACTATAAACTATTTTTTATAATCTTTTTCTTTTTTATCTCACATTCTTCTAGTTATCTGCCATGAACTCTTGGTTATCTATTCATGATTGCTACCAATTATCCATTCATTTGCTAGCTACCAATTATTTTTTATATTCCTTTTTTATAATTGTTTATTTTAAATTTTGAACGACTACCTTAGAATTAATCTCGAGAGTATACTTGTCTCATTCCCATCAGTAGATGAAAAACATAAGCCGTAGTCCACCCCAAATCTCAAATAAAAACGTCTATTGATGTAATAAACACCTACGGGTATACAAATTATTTATAATAGTAAAAATTTAAATGTAAATACCTTTATGATGATGTTGATGGTGGTAGTTAACATCTAGAAGTGAATTATTTCAATTGTTGTAAAATTTTATATCTAGATGCCCAAAAAGCTTAGAAAGAGGTGTTCCTATGCCGCCATATTTTTTACATGTTAGAATGTTAGGGAGGTTTGAGATTATGAAAGTACGATCTAATGTGGGTTAGAAGGAAGTGCTCCTAAGTTGTCATACTTTTGACATGTTAAAATGTTAGGGAGATTTGTATTGTAACAGACATTATGAAACTGCAATCTAATGTGGGTGTACGCATGACACTCTAAGAGAAAGTGACTTTCATCATCAACGCTTATAGTCTCACATAAATGACAAATCCTTTCCATCCATGGTGTTTAGGAATTATCCAGTGTCCTATTTCATTACGGAGCTCATGATAGTTCATTTTTATTTTGTCTATATTAAATTTCTTCTTCAAACTAGTTAAAATAGAGAGATATTTTTTATCTTCCCTAATAGGGTTAATGACCTCCTTATAGTATCACAACTAAGTTTAAACTTAGTTGTGATAATATTTTTAATGTTATTGATATTTTGCAAAATTAATGTTATTGATATTTTGCAAATTAATGTTATTGATATTTTGATATTTTTGTCAATCCCCCATTGTTTTTAAATCCATGGCGTCTTTGTACCATCTTGAGTCGTAAGTGATCTTGACTATATTTTAAAATAATTTTAAGAAGTCTTTGGTCTCCAATGTTATTTATCTCGTACTTGTACATTAGGTACCTAGTCATAGTAATGCTCTCAGTGGGGGAAAACCCACTTCTATTAGGAGAATATGATAGGGTGTATTTCTTTAAATTTTGAGGTTATACATTATAAAGCGTTTCTGTAATTGTTCAACCTTTCTCTATAAACCCACTTCTATTAGGAGAATATGATAGGGTGTATTTCTTTAAATTTTGAGGTTATACATTATAAAGCGTTTCTGTAATTGTTCAACCTTTCTCCATGATTCTCTAGAGCTGTTAGAACCCCAAACTTCACAACAGTACAGGATAACAAGAGTGAACGAGTTTACAAAAATGATTTTTTTTAATCCCACATCACAAAGTTTGTTTATTTACAATTGTTTTTATGGCCTTAATAAGCTTTCCACTCTCCATTAATCATATTCTCAATGCTATAGTTCTAGTTTAGCTTCTGATGTATATCAATTCTAAGATATTTGATATATATGAAATATTTGATAAAAAGATTTGATATAGATATCGAATTTATACATAAAATTAAATATTATAAATATGATATTTACATAAAAATATTATTATAATTTTATTAGATTTTAATAAGTCAAAATTCAAAGAAAAATATTTATAGTAATAAGTCAAAATAAAAATAAAAATAATATTATAAAAAAAATATTTAAGAGAAATTAAATATCTTTTAATATATAAAAGAGAATAATATTTAGAAAAAATTAAAAACTAAAATAATAAAATTTTAATGGCTTACACTTTCATATTTAAAATGTAAATATGTAAATTCAAATATTTCTATATGAAAATGAAAATGAAACATTGATACTCGATTACACATTTAAAAAAATATTCGTGATGACGGTTATACGATATTTACATCAAACTATTATTCTAATTTCATTAGACTTTTATAATCATCGTTATCACTATTTTAATAATAATAAGTAAAATTATATTTATATATTAAATTATATAAATGTAAATTAATTTTAAATGACAAAAAAACTATATATCAAATTAGATTTTTATATATTAATCAAAATATTTAATAAATTTAAAATTAAAATAAATTTATATTATTTATGAAAAAACACAATAAATATTCATAAAATATAATTATATAATAAAATTTTAAAATTAATTAATTTAATTCAAATAATTACCAAAAACTAATTTTAAAAAACATATACATGATTCATGCTGTACTTAGCAATACAATAAAAATAGAGCTTTACATTTTCAATTTAAATAATAAATGATTATATAAGTAAACACGTTCTTGATTAAATGACGATCCGTATATGTGTGTATTTTAATAATTTTTGGAGTTACTTTTGTAAATTGTATTCTTTAATTAATTCCAAGTTGTTATATGATAACATCATTATGATATACTTTATGATAGGTTAGATCCATTGCTAAAGAGTGAGGAGATTTTCACGAGTGGTATGGTTCAATTCTTGTGAGAGCCTAGCCTGAAGCGATTGGGTCACCTTGAGGTAGTCGTTAAACATGTTGTTACACCTAGAGAGGTTGTATCAAATTCCGAGGGGGAGGGGAGTAGGTACATTAAGCGACTTGAACTTTGTGAGAGGTGCGACTCGTGAATTTGAAAGGGTAGAGGCCGATTGGGTGGGAATAGATCATATAAGTGTGGGGCCCCTTAATCTTTTAAGCAATGACTTGTATCATATAGGTAACTAGATATATTAAAAGAGAATACATAACTCCATAAATCGAGAGATAGATAAATAGATTAAGAGATCGGTAGACAGTTCCTCTAGTGATAGAAATAAAGGGGGGATCTAAAGGGGGGTATTATCTTTCCCCTCGACCAAGGTGAGTATTCATGTTCATCTCGTGAGTCGTGCACACATAAGCGGATCAAAAATCACCCCATGTCCTTCAAAATTTTAAGAGAAAGTACAACTTGAGTGGGCTTACTGATTAAGAACAAACGTTTCCTCTTAAGAGGTCATAGGTTCAAATCCAAAAGGAGGCAGAGTATGTACACCTCTGTTTTTTTTAGGTATAAGGGTAGTAGGAAAAGGGAAACGTTACTTTTTTACCTCAGAAAGAACTCAAGTAACAACGTTCAATTAAGGTCTCGAAATTAAGCCAAATAACATACATGAATCCCTTTCTCTCCCTCAAGAATGGCGTAAAATCGGTCTTCATCTTAGAAGATTCTAGTATCATTATTCAACATTTATGCACTAAATGTAGGGCTAAATATTTGCACCTTCTTCGTATAATTGAAAGAATAAGAGGGTTCTTGGCAAAGATGGAAAACATATGTATAATGCATATCTTAAGGGATATGAACAAATATGTTGATAAGGAAGCCAATCTCACCTCCAATCTACATTCTGGAAAATTTATTATCAATCAAAATGTGGTAGGATATTATCCAATTTCTTGAGTGCATATGGAATTAAGAAACATGCATACTATAGATGTGGTGATGAACAATGATTCCCAAAAAATGGAACTATGCCATGTGTGAAATTTGTAGAGGACACACCTGTCATTCCTCAAGATAGATGACAAGGTTTAGTGTCAGGTTAAGGGTTCAAAAGGTAAGAAACCCACCTCATGCATCAATTAACACAAAAGGAAAATTGGGCTCCCGTGGTGCAAAGTTAATTCGAATCCCTCCTCTCATTAGGAAAGGTGGCATTGGGTGCTTATATGAAAATGGGATATGCAGGGATGACTTAGAGCAAAGGCATGCTTAGTGGGTCTAGGTAATGAAAATGCTTAGTTTGAAATTATTGCATCCTTTCAGTATTCGCAGAAAACCATACTTAGTTTAGTCTCCTCTCTTGGAATAAGGGGGTACTTGATCATGTCGTGCGATAGATAGAGAATGGAATGCGATTGTTGCCTTCTCCATGGTTTTATGCATTTAGATTCTCGTGTTAAATACTTGTTACACAACGTTATGTAACTTGGACATGAAATGGGAATCACCTTAAGGTCTTGGGAGGATTGAAGTGAACAGGAAGACAATGCTTGAGTTGTTGGCTGGGGTGAACAATAACATATGAACCTTCTCTTGGAAAGTGAGATTCAAGTGCATAAAGAAAAGAATAAAAAAAGTGAATCTCTAGTGGAAATGCTTCAAGGTCAATTAGAGTGGCTTCAACAACAAGTTATCAATATGGACCAGAAATCAATGCAACTATCCTTGGACTTTATAAGCAGGTTTGGACCAGCCGGAGGAGGAGAATTTCAAGACATCAAGCCCTCAATGTCCAAAGGCATGGAAACAATAGCTTTTTATAATCTTGTTGGGATTAAAGTATTTTGGATAAATTGCGAAGACATTTTGTTATGAATGGGGCTAGGCAACGAAGTGGTAAAAGGAAGCATGCCGCAAAATAAGGAAGGACCCTGACGTAGTGGTGGAAAAGAAGGGAAAGCTAGTGGTTGATCATGCAAACCGAGAAATTGGTTAAAATTTGGTTAGAGTTTTGTGTCCACTTAGTGGACTGCGAGGTTCATGGGATCAATATAAATATGTAATGGGTTGGCTAGAATAGGCTTGATGAAGAATTGTTGTTGGTTTTTGTAAGAACTTGTTGAAACCGTGTTGTATTGTTGTTGCTAGTATGTTGATGATCTTGTTTTGTAACTAAAAGAGATGAATCTACAGTCTGTGTGTGTAGATATGTGATGTATTGAGAAAATACGAGCGATAGGCATACAGGATAAGTGCATAAATCTATCTAAAGTGTTTGATGTAACAAGATATATAAATAACCAAGCACTTCTGTGGTTTTCTCCCGTTTTGGGTTTCCACGTAGAAATCCCTCGTGTCCAATGGTGCATTGTGGATGTTTGTTGTGTGAATGTTATGTTTGATTTGAGAAATATTGCTAAATGGTAATAGTAATATTATGCAATTAATCTAAGTTACAATGTTATTACGCAGTTAATGTATGCACTAAGTTGTTTTTATGGTTTTGTTGATGCATGTTGAAGTTATGTTGATGAGTTATTTTGTAGAACAATTTCCTCTTCCCTTCACTACTGCAAGAACATGGTTCCTACAGTTCCCATAGGTACTTCAGGTGAGAATTCAAATGCTTGCAAGTGATGTCAAAAGGGCTATCTTGGGGTTTATCCTTTTGTTGTTTGTGAACCGGATCTATCGAAGTTTAAGCCAACAAATGGTTACGTTGTTGGGACCGATATTTGCGACCGAAGGGAGAGTCAAGATTAACTGATGAATTTATGGAGACCAATGAAGGAAGAAATATAATATTGGCTAGAGCTGAAAGAATACGAATTTGCAAAAGAGCAGAATAAGAACCCTCAAATCAACACAAAACGATGGTTACAAAAGTACATCTATAGAGATTTGTATGAATGGTTTTTCTGTGAGTTCCCTATACTTCTAGGATAGTGGTTGTTAAGGTTATTCGAATCAAACCTGAGATATCACATGGATGGTCCAAGGGACTAGACCCCTAAATGGACCTGGTTAGTCAATACTGTAAGTAATCCAATATCACATGCAATCGATTATTGATTGGATAATATTTTGCAAGGGTATGTTACAGAGTTTGTTGTAGATTATATTCAATCTTATATAACAACCAAAAGGGAGTTCTTTAAAGGTTCTTGAGGAAGGTACCTAAAGTAATTATATACCTGGATCAAGATGCTATTGTGGGATAAAAGAACTATGATATTGGAATTAAATCACCCTAGTAGTTTAGTGTTTACACACGTAGTGGGGAGGTGGGGTTTATCCAGAAAATGAGTTGAATGAAGGTAGGTGAAGGATAAATGAAGAAAAGAGGAGTTGAGGATGTTGAGTAGAAAAGAGGATGCAACAATAGAAGAGTTGATACTACTATGTGGAGGAAAGAGGTTTCAAAAATACACTATGAAGAATATTGTGGCAGAGGTAGAGAAGTAGCATAGTGAGTATCAAGAAAGAAATTCCTACGCGGGACCCCATATTGAAGGATTGTCACACTCAAAGTAATAAGAAGGAAGGAAACTCAATCCTCCTGAAGGAAGTCACCATGTTCAGGACAAAATCTGCATTGAACCCATTACCCTATGTGTGTCCCAAACATTTGAGGTAAGAAGTCTAAACTTGGTATTTCCAGTTAGTAACAATAGCAATAATAGTCGAAGTAGAGGAGGTAAGTTAGCTAGTTAGACAAAATCTGCGACACCTAGTAGTAGTACTACTCATAATATGATGGTAGGCGTAGACCCTACTTTGAGGATTCCTATATGTTGAAATATTGTAACTTCAAAGGATATTCTAAATGTATTTTATTGATGTAACCCAAGGGAGATGTTATTATTCCTCCGACGGGGTGTTACTATTGTATTTGGTCATCATAGAGTCATGAGGTAAAGCCTCTTATGTCGGGTCTTTAGTACCCTAATAAATAATATAAAATATTGTTTTGGGTATTCCCAGGAGAAGTCGGCCCAGACAGTTTATTGGGGCTGACTTGTCTAGTACAAAAGTCAAATTGACACATGTGTATAAATAGAGGAGCTGTGGTTCTTATTTGAACACACTCACTCACTTGTGTAGCGCATAGGAGAAAGAGAAAGAGAGGGAGAACATATGGAGGAGAACAAATGTTTTTGGGGTTGTCTTTTATACATCTTATATAGATGAAATTTTTGCTGGGTTTTCTTCCTCTTGAGGGTTTCCCCGGATAAATGTTGTGTCTATCTTGTGATTGTGTTTCTATCAGTGATTCTAGAAATGTTGCTGTGATTTTTCTAAACTGAATACTATTGAATCTAGTCTAGCATATGAAAACTTAACATGGTATCAGAGCTAACTTGATTAGAGCAGCTTTCACAAGGTGAAATTCTCCCTCCTCCCTCTCCGAAATAAATTAAGGTTTCTGCAAAAGTTGAAGGATTGAATATCTGCTTGCATAGAAAGTTGCGCCCTCCTAAAGAGCATCTATTGACCCCTAGATCGAAATTTTTGGGTGGCTAGATCTCCAAGAAATCCAAACCCTAGTTTAGAAGTGAACCAGAAAAACTGTAGTGAAACAGAACCATAAAAATTGCAGTGCTGCAACTTTGCAAGTAGGATTTGAAGACTGAAGATTAGGGATCTCTAGAAAGCAGTTGGATCAACCAACTCGCCTCCTCCAAGCACATCTACTGGTAAGGTCAATCTACTGTTTTGATAAATTTCATTTTTGAGTGACTTACTAGTCAAGATGGCCCCAAGCACTAAGCTTGAGGAAAAATTGGAAGGCCCATAAAACTTCTTGGCTTGGAAGTATAGGATTGGCCTCATTCTGAGAGAGAATGGTCTTGAGAAATATATCAAGAATGAGATTGTAGAACCTGAATAAGCTGAAGCTAAGAAGAAACACAAACAAGACCTAATCAAGGAAATGAGGATCATTGCTGATTCCATTAAGGATTACTTGATCCCTCAAGTGTCATTTAAGAAGACACCTAAGCAAATGTATGATGCACTTTCTAGAATGTATGAAGGAAAGAACATCAATAGAAAGATGAATCTAAGAACTCAATTGAAGGGCACCAAGATGAGCAAAGGAGAATCTATTCAAGATTACTTCACAAGGATCTCCCAGATAAAAGAGAATCTAAGTGTTATTGGAGATACCCTTGATGAGGATGAATTGGTTATGACTGCTCTCAATGGCCTCACTAGACCTTGGGACTCACTCATCCAAAATCTGTGTGCCAAAAAATAAAGTGTGACGTTTGACATAGTATGGGAAGATTGCATACAAGAAGAAGCTAGAGTAGCCAATAGAGAAACTCTTCTCAGAGAAGATGATCAGGCTCTAGCTACCCATACTAAGGAAAGAAAACAATCAAACTTCAAGAAGAGTAATCATAAGCCTTCAAAGAATAAATTCCAGAAGAAGAAGATGAAGGATTACTCAAATTACCAATGCTACAACTGTCATAAGTTAGGACATATTGCTAAAGAATGTCCATCACCAAAGAACAACAACAACAAAAGACATCATGCTCATCTAGTTGAAGATGAGGATGGAGAAAGACCTCAAAAGAGAACTAGAGGTGAAGATGTAGAAGAATATGTGTTATTCTCTACACTCTTTGGGTCTATAACACATGGAGAAGATACATGGCTTATTGATAGTGGTGCCTCTAAACACATGACAGGAAAGAAGACAACTTTGTCAAATCTTGAAGAGAAGAACTCTTCCTAAAAGGTATCATTGGGAGATGACTATCAATATCCCATCAAAGGTATTGGTGAATCAAGCTAGAAGCTTGACTCTGAAACCTCCATGAAGATGAAGGAAGTACGGTATGTACCAGGTTTGAAAAAGAACCTACTCTATATCTCAGCTCTAGATAAGAAAGGATATAGAGTTTCTTTTATAGATGGACAAGTACTCATGTGGTCCAAAGGGAAGACACTTGAATATGCCGTAGTCATTGGAGAAGAAGAAGGAGGAATGTACAAGCTCAAAGGACATCCAGAAACATCCCTTGTCCATGAGACTACCAACTCAAGTGAATTGTGGCATAGGATACTTGCTCACATAAACTACAAAGCATTGTCCTATGTGAGCAAGGTGGTAACAGGGTTACCAAATCTGAATATCGAACATGAGGGAACTTACAAGGGATGTGCACAGGGAAAGAACATAAAAAATCCCTTTCCGAAAAGTGACACAAAGACTAAGGCACGTTGGAGCTAATCCATTCTGATGTATGTGGTCCTATGCCCTCCATATCATTAAGTGGATATGAATACTATGTCACATTTATTGATGATTATTCAAGAAAGACTTGGATACACTTTTTGAAGAATAAAAGTGAAGTGTTCAGGAAATTCAAGGAATTCAAAGATTTGATAGAGAACCAGTCAGAAAAGAGAATCAAGACACTGAGATTAGATAATGGTGGAGAATACACTTCAAAGGAATTTGAAGCATACTGTAATGAGGAAAGAATCAAGAGGGAACTAACCAATCCCTATAATCCCTAACAAATGGTGTTGCAGAAAGAAAGAATAGAACTATCATGAAAACAATAAATACCATGATTCATGATCAAGACCTCCTTATGCACCTATGGGATGAAGCTGCAAGAACAACCGTATATGTGAAAAATAGATTATCTCACAGTGCTCTTGGATTCAAGACTCCTGAAGAGATGTATACCTGTTACGGAGAGAAATTCCTATGGCTTGGGGTACCACAACAGACAGCTAGACTCCACAAATCAATCTTTCCCAATATGCAATAGAAATAAAAACATCTAACACTAAAGGATCGAACCTCGTACCTTATTCCGGACGGTTGAAGTAGATCCCCATTGAGCTTTCCAATGTTCAGCTTGAATTGTTATAGCACGTCCCCAACAACAAGTAAAAAATACAAGCATACTATATTTCATGGTGTTAGATCTATTCTAGCATATATAAATCAATAATGTATGAGCATTTGACATATTCCAATGGAAACAATATTCATTCAATTACACATTACTGGACAGGAAAAGATATTTCTATTAATATGAATCAGAGATTACAAGTGACAACCTCTGACGGAACGTCTGCGAACCGGAGAAACTGAAATCCCCACTTGGGCCTCCACCACCACAATCCTCCATCACTCCGATAGCAAGCTTACTAGCAAAGGGAAAGCTTGGGAAGAACACAACAGTGCTCCAAGGGACAAAGGGATGCAGACTCAAGCATAAGTTCGGGCAACAATGGACTATAGTTTCGGTACTCTCAATTCTCTCTTCTTGCTTTCAATGTCTCAATGGTTCCTTATATAGCTTTTCAAAGTGATACTGAAAGGTCGAATCCGTGCGATCTCAAGGCATATGGAAGGCCAGGAATCATGTGAGTCGGATCCAAGACAAGGAACGCTCCAAAGGATTTTGGATTATGTACACATCCCGATGTATGCGACTATAATGGGAATATCCGCGTATGTACACGGTTATCGGGGAAAATGCTGCGTATATCAGTTTTCTAATGTTTTTAGGGATGGTCGATGATACATCAAAAGACAAAAAGTGGTCCATAGGGGCTAATGAGTCTGCAGCGGGACAGGGGAAGGCCATACAATGTGTGATTCACCTAGTGTGGTGAAATCCGCTATAACAGATGCCCCCTAATGTATGAGATCAGAGGGGTTATACGATGGCCGAAATACATTATAAGTCCATCCCAGAAGTGAAGTGATGAAGGTACCCAAATGGAAGACCAGCCACCCAATCAGCATAATACCGTAATACAACTCTGCATATAATTG
>LPNX011120158.1:210377-221477 GCA_001517045.1 Pseudotsuga menziesii | reverse complement strand
ATCTGGAAGGTCTTCTACACAAACCGCTACGAGTACATGTCCTACTATGTGAATAGAGGTGTCGAGGTCGAACATAGTAGTCCATCGTCTGATTACTGGTTATTGATGTATACCGTTAACAGACGCGGGATCACCCACCAATAATGAAAATGGGAATCAAGGTACTAGAGTGCAAACTAACAAGTGTGAATAAATGTGTTGAGGTCGAACACTTGAAAGAATCCATCGATTAGGGGACATTGATGTATTGCCAAAACTGTCGATGGCGAGAGAACCTGCCACTGATGACTGCAAGTCTCAAGGCACTCAAAATGACTCTAGATTCCAATCCTAGAATAAATGATCTGAAGTCGATGGGATGAAGTCCGCTGGAAGGAGGGCATTAGGGCATCCCCCATCATCCAACATGAGGTACTCAGCAAAGCTGTATAATGTGGAAGGACTCGATCATAAGGTGCACGAACCAGTAACTGTACCGGGAATGGCCGACATGCAAAGTCAAGATAACTGAGGAATGGCCGACTCAGGTTTCAACTTCCTTCGAACAAGAGCATGATGGCATATGGTGACTGAATGAAGGCAGCATAGACTCAATATACAAACTGGGACATCTCTATGATGCAGGAGGCATCAATAGAGGCTCCATGGGGACTGGAAGCTTAACCAGTCGGTGGAGATAAAACTCAGATAACGAGTACAGCTCCTAAGTCAAACTATAACCCAACCAATGGATGTGATATACAGTGCTCTGTTCGAAGGCGACACGACTCGATAGCTGCCAAAGATAATATCTTTTCTTGTCCGGATTTTTGGTTTTTTGATTTTTTTGGTCTTTTTCAGTTATTTGAAAAGCTTGAAAAAAGAATAAACTAGCTTTATAGTTACAAACTAGGAGGAGACGAGTGTCATGAAGGCAAACAAACTAGTTCCAAGCAGTGGAACATACCTATGCTCAATGCAAGGATACATGTGTAGGATATCGACACTCGAGGGAAAATCCCCTCCCAGTAAAAAGGGAATCAAGCTGCGAAGGATATAAATAAAGGCTCTGCATGGCTAGACATGAGACAAGCTCAGGCTATATGGCTGAAACGCAATGTCAGGGGAGTCGGCATAAAGCTCAATAAGACAGGAAAAGATCATGATAATGCATCCACAACTTGATACAAGGGGAGTCCCGAGGAAAAAGGGTCAGCATAAGATCAAGAGGAGTATGAGGATCTTGCTAAATGTCATGGAAATACTATACAACGGACTCCCACACCCTAAAGGGAGAAACATCGGCATGGGCACCAAATGCAAATAAGGCGCTAACTAGGGTACCCATGTATGGTGAGGCTCTACCACTCATATCATGCCACTTCTATAGCAGCAAGAAGGTTCCATGACATAATAGAGTGGGTTCGTACCTAAGGATATAGTGACATGGTCATAAGGTCATGCAAAATGCAAACGGTGGTGAACCTAACCTATATGCCAGTATAGACGTTATACCTGAGATCAGTACGAACGGGTCAATCCAAAGGCTGAAACGACGCTGAAAATGGTCTTCTACATCACAAATTAGGTCAGAAACGGTCGAAAATGGTTAGAAACGGTCAAAACTATAGGAAAGGGGGTAAAAATTTTCAAATATTTGAAATTTTTTCTATAAATAGTAAAAAATATAAATCATTTGAAACTTTTACCCATTGGAGCTCTGATATTCAACTGCAAATTCCAGGAAATCCAGCCGGCGGAATTCACAACCGATTCTTCCAGGTATTTACTCATGTTCTCTGCTTGCATTTCAATACAAATTTTATAATTTTTCATGGTCAAATGAATTTTTAAAGGCCAAACTTACAGGAGCGCCATGCGGGTATCGAGGCTTTTTCCGCGTATAGGGCTGGCTATACGCGGAAAAGGGGCCAAAAACCGCGTACATACGCGGCTGTTTTGAAAACAGCCGCGTATGACGCCGCGCACTAAGATTTTCATGAATCTAATGGAAATTTGGTCAACTTCTCATGCAGGATGGTGCTAGAGTGGCGAGAACGCGAGCACGGTGATGTAGAGGAAGCAGTAAGGGCTGACAGAATGGCTCAAGAAGCTCTAAGAAGATGCGGACTCTACAAGTTTTGGTGCCTAGGAGGCTTGAGGGCCAAACCAGGACTACTACAGATGCTTGTAGACTATTGGGATCCGGACTTAGAGTCCTTCCGGCTATACGGTATGTCCCTCACCATTGAGGTGGAGGATATCTACTTTATCACAGGTCTATCACGGCGAGGTGAGACGGTGAACCTTCGTGCCCGAGGAGGGCCAGGTCATGGGCTGACTATTGACGAGTACATCGCAGTGTACTGCTATCCAGAGACAGAGAAGGTGGGGAGCCAAGTCCCCACCAATGCTATACAGGTACTGGGCCTAAAGGTCATCTTACTGACGCCGGGAAGGATAGCAGGCTTAGCATCACTCCATCAGGCCTCTCGGCCATTGATGTTCTATGCGGTGGAGTGCATGACACCAACCATCTATGCCTGGAGCACATCACTGTTGAGCAACATGAAACATCAGCTCAGTGAGTGCAAGGCATGTAGGATACAGAACTTCGGGTTCAGCAGTATCTTGAGCACTTTCTTCTTTGAGCGGGTTCCAGGATTGAGCCCTAGAGTGGATGTTCCTCTCCATGGGGTTCGAGATCCATCCCAACGATGTTGGGCAGACGCAATGCACAGACTGGGGGGCGGTAGGGTGGCCAACCCTTATCTAGCAGACTTTTTTCCATGGTGGCGACGACAGATTATCACCATAGAGGACTACCCTTATGCAGGGATAGACTTTCGGGGAGACCCGGACATGCCATTACCACCAGGATCAGCATATGGAGACATAGGTAACGAATCTCGACCCTTACTCTTTTTAAAATTTTTGAAGTATTTAATTTTTTTTTTGTGTTTTCTTGATTAATGGAATCAAAAAGACATATTTTTGGGTGACAATACATAATGACATCTACCATTCATGTGCAGATGTGGGACCATGGTGACCAGAGGGATTCCCACGTCATAGACGGAGGGGAAGAGGAGACGATATCACCGGTGTGGATGCGGAGCAAACGCTCCAAAGCATCCATACCAACTTCGTGCGACTGACTCATAGGATTCCCATGGCGCAAGTCGAGGACTTGCCTGAGGCTATGCAGAGACAGGTGGTTGGTGTACCATGCGCATGGGTGCATTTATTCCGACGGCTAGCTAGAGCCGTGGTGACATATCATGATCACAACCCTCATCCACCTCCACAGGAGTAGACACCTGGGAGTGTATCTATTTTGTACTACCGTGTATATGATGGTGGCTTTCAAAGCCCCAATTTTGTATTATGACATTATGTATTACCGCATTTTGATGTATATAAAAAAGTTTTATGGTGATCGATTTATTTATTTACATGTGTAAAAATTGTGTTTATGATTAATTTACGATGAATGAAACAAATGCCAATCTAACACATAGTTAGCATATGAGTCAGCAATTTGATTAAAATTTCTTGGAATGTGTATATATGTTATGTTCTCAAATTGCCGTTCTAGTAATTTCACACGTAAGAATCTCCTCAATAACGTCGGATCTCTAACATGGTACAAACCATTGAGCTGTGACACTACTAACTCTGAATCAAGACGTACCTCAAGAGAGAGAACACCATGCGAAATGGCATCCCGAAGAAGCTCGATAACGGCACTATATTCAACAACATTGTTGGAAGATGGCCGTAGACATACACCTCCTGAAGACAGTACATGACCCATAGGAGTAAAAATCACCCAAGCAGCTGAGGCTGAGTGTTGAGTGTGACGGCTTGCACCATCCGTAAATCCTATGTAGGTGGAAGATTCCATTGACATATGCCACAAGAAATGGAAACTAATCACAAACCCGATCATGATAAACAAGACCTAACTATGAAAAAAAGCTGTACAATAATATACAACAAACAACCTTGGCTAAATATTATGCATAGTATTTTTTGAGATAGAGCCCATTTCTAGGCTCCGCCAAGTCCGTCCCTTCGTAATCCACTAACTCGTAGGCACCCTTCTCTAATACACGCTTGACCACGTAAGGACCACACCACATAGGATTGAACTTCCCTGCCCCCAAGGGTTCTTTCGATTGATCCCACAAAAGGACCAAGTCTCCCTCACTAAACACTCTCGGACGGACAGACTTATCGTGCTGGGCCTTTACGTGATGCTTATTAACCTCTAGAGTCACCAAGGCATCTCTACGCTGCTCATTGAGTTGCTCAAGGTGAACCAAACTCTCCTCCAAAGGTGAAGTGTCTGGTAAGAGTTCCACGGCTAACTTCAATGAAGGAATCTCGCATTCAACCGGCAATATTGACTCCACTCCATGAACAAGCTGATATGGAGAAAAAACAGTGGCAGTCTTTACTGTGGTTCGGTATGCCCACAAAGATGGATACAACATAATATGCCAATTTGTCTTGCTTTGTGCGATGGTTCGTTGGAGAATGGACTTAAGTGATTTATTCACAGCTTCAACCTGCCCATTCACTTGAGGATAGTAAGAAGAGGAGTGCTCTTGCTTATATCCTAACTTGGATTCCAACTCTTCCATCATACGGTTCTGAAAGTGCGAGCCATGGTCAGTGACTAGCTCTCTCGGAATCCCGAACCTAGAGATGATTTGGTTGAATACGAAGTGAGCGGCTGTCTCACCGTCGGATTTTACTATAGGCATTGCCTCAGCCCATTTCATGAAGTAATCGACAGCCACTATGATATGATGGTGCCCCCCAGCCGAAGCTGGGTTGCAATCCATAAAATCGAGCCCCCACTTGGTGAAGGGACCGGTAGTGATAATAGGGTGTAATGGGGCAGGCTTCGAGCGCATGTTACATGCAAACACCTGGCAAGGGTGGCACCTCTTGACCGCTTCCATACAATCCTTGAAGATCGATGGCCAGAAATATCCTGCTCTCAAAATCTTTTGAGCTGTAGCAAGCCCAGATAAATGACCACCACACTCCCCTCCATGGCAATCATTAAGCACTACCTCAGCCTCCTCATGAGTTAAACAATGTCGTAAAAGGGAATCTACTCCACGGTGGTACAAAGTATTGTCCACTATGAGGTAGTTCTTGGAAACGTGACGTAACCGACGTCGCTCATCTCGCGAGAGGTGAGTAGGGGTCCTCTGCGTTTGCAAATATACTATGATATCTCCGTACCATGGGTCAGCCGTTGAGATCAAGAAAATGTGTTCATCAACGAACGTATCTTCACATACCGACTCCTCAGCCTCACTCGAAAAATCCGATATGAGCTCTGCAAAGATTAAAGATTTCTTCAATTTTGCCGAAACAAACTCGAGATTAAACTCTTGTAGGATGACAATCCATTTATTATATTTTCCCCCAATCATCCTACGTGTGAGGATGAACTGAAATGGATTGACATGGGCAACAACCAAGGTTTGGCGAAGGAGAATATAATGTCTCAAATGCTGCACCGCATGTACGGTGGCCAAGGCAAGCTTCTCTACATGAGAATACCGAATCTCTGCGTCAATAAGGTTTCGGCTCAAATAATATATGACATGCTCCTGGAGCTCCTCATCCTCTTGAACCAAAACCATCCCAATCGTCTCTAAATACACGGCCACATATAATAGGAAATCACGGCTATAATCCGGAGGACTAATCACCGGGGCTGATTCTAGGGCTCTCTTAAGGGCATCGAAGGACTCCTGGGCTCGCTCATCCCATTCAAAGGGAGTATCCTTCTTCAGGAGACGCATGAAACCTCTAGTCAAATTGGCGAAATTGACAACAAATCTTCGTAGGAAGTTTGCCAAGCCTTGCAAACACTGAAGATGATGAATATTTCGCGGGGGAGACAACTGAAGTATTGCCTCCACTTTCAAGGGGTCGACTCTTATACCCTCTTTCGAAACGATAAATCCTAATAAACGACCTGATTTCACGCAAAAGATGCACTTATGAGGGTTCAATCTAACAGCATAGTGCCGGCATCTTTCCAACACCAATCTCAAGTGATAAGAATGACGCATCCTCATGCGAGAATGAGCAGCGAGGTCATCCAAAAATACTTTGATAATGGACTTGAGATCGTGGAAAATCAAGGTCATCGCCCACTGAAATGTAGCTCCGGCGTTTTTAAGGCTGAAAGGCATTTTCCGATACGCAAAGGTTCCCCAAGGACAAATAAATGCGGTCTTGTGTTGGTCCTCGGGTTTAATTTGAATCTGATTATATCCGGAAAAACCATCCATAAGGGAGAACACCTCGCTACCCGCACACTCATCCAAAATCTGATCTATAAACGGTTTGGGGAAGTTATCCTTAGGACAAGCACGATTTAAATCATGAAAATCAGTGCATATACGGATCGCTCCTTGCTTCTTATCTACTGGAACGGGGTTTGAAACCCACTCCGTCAAGGGAACGGGATAGATGAAACCAACTTTCAATAGTTTCTCTATCTCTGCCGTTATGGCGGGTGCTTTCCTAGGATTTACCACGCGTAAATGCTGTCGAATAGGCTTAGCGTTGGGGTAAGTCTTAATTTCGTGTTCGACAGTCTGAGGGTCAATCCCTGGCATCTCATCGTAAGACCAAGCAAAAACATCGCGGAATTCCTTGAACAGCTCGGTATACTCACGAATCTCATCTTGGGAACAATCTGCCCCAATGTATACATTCTCAATTGTACCAGGGTTGTGAGAAATGTTGATAGGCATAGTTGACGATATGTTTGCCATGTTTCCATCAACCATCTGACCAGGAGAGCTTAATGGAATCATGGGTCTACCAACTTTCTGTCTAAGAATCTCCCTATAATCCTCATGCTCCAAAAGGTCAAGCTCTGGAAGGAAATATGATCTATGATGAAGTTCCTCCCATGGTGGCTCAACTCCTGACATAGCCTCAATAATCGCTTCGTCTGAAGGGAAAACCGTATCAAGGCAATCGTGGGCATGAGAAGACTGTACTGCCCATGCAGGTAGCACATAGGGGTCTTCCTCCTCTGTCCGTGAAGAAGAAGAACAAGGCTCTGTAGCAGATTGAAGATTAGCTTGGTAAGCAATCATGGCTGCAGGAAACGGCACACTCATCTCAATGGCCTCACTCGAAGGACTCGGTGATGGAAGAATCCAAGGATCTTCCATATGATTTGTGCAAAAAAGCACCGATCTCGTAGACGTGGAAGCACCATCAAAATGAGCTCCTATCATAAGGACGGGTGCAGGACAACTAAAGGTTCCCATAAGGGAAGGATACATACCTACACCGACACTCCCAGTTGCCGGCTGGGAATGTTCAACTTTCGGAACCGAAGCTTCCGAAGATGCACTAACAGCCGGATTCTTGAATGGCATCTGATCAATCATCACAATATTCCCATTATGAGGAAAGCATACAATGCGAAATACGGAAGACGCAACGGCTTGCATACTATACATCCAATTCCTTCCCAGTAAGAGATTGTAGTCAAGGGGCGCATCAACCACCTCGACCTCTATCGCAACGGTCTTCCCTCCCAAACAGACTTTAAGAGAAGGAAGGATACCGTGCAGCCTAAACGATCTCCCATCAAAAGTAGTTAACATGGTCGTAGACTTTGACAACTCAGGAGAACCAAGACCCTTCCAACAAGACAAAGACATCACAGAAGCAGCAGCACCCTCGTCAATTACAGTACGCTTGACGATCATATTAAGACATTCCACATGCACCAAAAGGGACACATAGTAGGGCAAGCGAGGCTGATGTCTTGCGGTTTCAAATTTGATCACTGAGGAAGAATCATCACCATTCACACCAAGAGTGGAAAGCAAAGCCTTCCTTTGTGACGGACAACTCTGAAGCACTTCCAATGCAGACATCGCACAAGGAGTATGACCCAAGTCCTCGACAACTGAATAGTTCTGGGTGGCTAGGGCATTTGGATTATGCCTTGAACGCTTAAGTACCCCCTTAGGAATGCGAGGTGTAGCTTCAGGCTTATCCGCAGGTTTCTCAATACGCAAAGGGGTTCCTGGTGGATCAGGTTCTTTGCCTAGGTTGGGTTGTGACGAAGAATAATCTTTCACATGTGTCACAACTTTCGCGGCACGAACCATATTAATGCACCCACGACCACTAGTTTCAGGTGGATCTTCATCACTAGATTGATCATGGGACTTCGAGTTCATATTTTGGTTATGCGGTAAAGGGTTCGTTAACACAGCTGGGCCCTGTGCTATGAACTTCGAAGCTTCATCCATCCTAGGGCACAAGTAAGCGAGGTGATCATCCTTACAAAGCTTGCAAGGAAACTTAACCTTACGCTTATTCTGCTTGTCCCCCCCAACATTTTTATTGTTCTTGTCATTATTGTTGGCATTCTCATTTTTATTCCCACCCTTCTTATTATTGTTTTTACCCTTTTTTCAATTCCGTCCAAGTTGCTGGTTACCTTTCTGGTTGGACGATTGCACAACAAGTACATTCACCGTTTGGGCAGGTTGAGACGAAGCCGTAGCTTGTCCTGAGGCAGATTGGTTGATTGACAACTGAGAAACTTGTTTCACAACCGAACCTGCAGGTTTCTTACTTGCACTACCCACAATGCCATCAGCATGTGGTCCAGGTTTGACCTTGGGATCGAAACTAGAACGAGGGGCATTAGGTATAATCTCATATAACAAACCAGACTGAGCATAGATCAAGTCTAGTTCCTGCGCCCTAAAGATGGCTTGTTCCTCATTCTGCACTCCATATGTGGAAACATCCTTCGCGATATATGGCAATAAAGATTTGAGGAACCACTCAAGGAGAAATTCCGGCGGTATAAAGGCTTTGATTAATCTCTTCCGTCTACGCCACTCCTGAATATGATCAGAAATATGGGTGGCTTTATCTTGCCGAAATGTCGACAAGAGTTCAGTACCAACATCATATCGTACCGGTAGCTGGAAGTGATTAAGGAAAGTCATCGCATGGTCATCGAACAAAGTAAAGGCACCCCTAGGTAACTCTATATACCATTTTTCAACAGGCCTTGTAAGGGTACGTTGAAATAGTCTCAAACGGACTGAGTCCTGATGCAATGAATTGGAAGAGCACCATAGGTGGAATGTCGTAACGTGTTCACTCAGATCCTCTCCTGGTTTTCCTTCGAACTTAGGTATGTCCGAAGGAAGCTTGGTAGGGACAGCCGGTCAAGCCGGGTCATGAGCCACAGGGTCGTTCGTAAGTCTCGATAAGTCAGGTAAATTGAGTGTCGCGAGGAAAGGGAGCTTAGCATGATGAGGTCTAGGGACCGCTCCCTGGTTCATATAGGATTGATTACCACCATGACCTTGGCCATAGTGACCTCCTCTTGTATGACCCGTATAGGGTGGCGTGGAAGTAGCATACTGAGGTGGACCTTGACTAGTAGGAGCTACAAAGCCATAGTTGGGAGAGTAAGCAGGTTGTGAATACCCGCCTCCATAAGGTGGAGAGACATGTCCATACTGCGCCCTATAGTAGGGTCCATAGGTCATCGGCTGCGATGCCCCATGAGACACTCCATAGGTAGGTACATACATTCCAGAAGTAGGTATATACATGCCATAAGTAGGGATATATGTCGATGAAGTAGCAATCTGACCTCTAGAGACATGAACATAACCTCCCGAAACCACGGGTGGTATGTAGGCTTGAGAGACAATTGGTCTAGTAACCGCAGTACGGATTTGACTCGTAGCTACGTGCCGACTCAAAGGACCACGAGAGTAAGGTGGAGGGTTTACATTTGAAGAACTCGGAAGTGAGGACGAAGGAATCTCGATAAGAAGAAATGTACTAGTGCCTATTGTCATTCGTCTAGAACCTGGTATCCCTATCGGATCACTAACTCTAGACCTAGGAGGTATATAAGATGGAGCTTCCGCCACTGGGACAGAAGGTGCAATGTGACTAGTATTCCCAAACCTCTCCGCAAGGTAAGGCATGGGAATGCCCCCAGGCATAGTGTTAGGGTCAAAGTTGGATTCAACATGAAATGTCAAATCGTGCATAGGAAAACCAGTCGTAACATAACTACCATAGCTGGTGCTAGGAGGGTCAAAGTGAGTCTCTACATCATCCGGCATTCTGTACCGGTAACGGGTCAATGGGGAATCTGCCCTAGGGTGAGGAGGTCTCTCATGAAAAGATCCTATCTGGGAAATAACAGGACCAATCTCAGCTAGGTCAGGTGAGGGATCATATGTAGGGGTAAACTCCCCATCGTCAATACGAATGGGAGGAGGTGGCTCAGGAATAGTCTCTGAATGATCCTCCATGGTGTGTGAATTAGTGTGTGACATAGTCCGCCTAGACCGTCTAGGCCCCTCTCCCAAAGGAGGAGGAGAAGTGGAAGGCGGAATTCCTGCTAACCGACGAGAACGGCATGGAACCGCACCCGACTCCACAATGACTCAAACAAAAAAGCAAAGACTCTCTATTTACGTCAACCCTAGGCCAACTAGCGTGCACAGAGCAATCACTATCAAATCTAAAGCCAAAAGCAAGCAAACAAGGGCTGGATAAGTGAGCTACCAAATGTGGCCGGTATGTCTCGCCTAGGAGAGGCTTGAGAGGCCCTTGTCACCACAAGCGTAGGTTCGAAACCAATTATTGTGGCCCTCAGCTTCAACGCGTAAAGCGACTGTGCTGTCTGACCCCAACCTGGCCGGGACACATGCATAATAACCTCTACACGTACCCCCTTGATATCCTAGGTAAGGTCACTAAGGTCACCTCAATATAATCAATGCTCAGGCGGACAGTCACAGGCGGGATTGACCGTATGGGCAGGGTAGCAAAGCCCGAAACTCTTGAAAGAGCCCCCAGATACGAATACAATCCTGGCTATATCGCCGGTGCTACACAGTTCTCGACCAGGGGTTATCCCAATCAACAACCGCTCACACTTCCTAGTGCTTGACTCCCTTTTGAGAGGAGCTTCCTGAGAACGCTGGTTATATAAAGGATTTCACACACTCCCTGGAAAGACACCTAGATGTTGTAGTTTAGTGATCTTGGAGAATTGAATCA
>LPNX011120158.1:155149-207784 GCA_001517045.1 Pseudotsuga menziesii | reverse complement strand
AACCAGTAACTGTACCGGGAATGGCCGACATGCAAAGTCAAGATAACTGAGGAATGGCCGACTCAGGTTTCAACTTCCTTCGAACAAGAGCATAATGGCATGTGGACTCCAGCTTAAAGCTGTTGTCTAATGAGACATCCGAGCTAGTGGACATGACTCACTATAGACAGATTATTGGGTCATTAATGTATCTGATGAACAAAAGTCCATATATATGCTTTGCTGTGAACACCTTGATTCAGTATCTAGTTAAACATATACGAGTTCACTTGATAGTTGCGAAGCATGTGATGAGGTACCTAAAAGGTAAAATTGATTTGGGACTGTACTACGGGAGAGATCATGACTACAATTTGTATAGGTATACAATTCAAATTGGGCAGGAAGTGCCGCAGACAAAAAAAAGTACCTCAGGTGGGTGTTATTGTCTGGGATCTGCCATGATCTCATGGTTTAGTAAGAAACAGTCCAGTGTTTCTCTCAGCACCACTGAAGCAGAGTATATTGCAACTTGCTCCATTTGTTGTGAAGCGATATGGATTTGGAAACTGATGTCAAGAATATTTGACATGGAGTTGGACACCATGGTAATTTTCTATGACAACCAGAGTTGTATAAAAATGACAGAAAATTTGGTGTTGCATGACAAATCGAAGCATATAGAAATATGATATTTTTATATAAGGGATATGGTACAAAAGGAAGCCATCAAGCTCTAGTATGTGAGTACCAATTGTTAACACCCGAAAAGTGTTCACTACCTCATCTACCCCACTACATGGCTCATTTGTCCATTTTCCTACCATATTTACCTTAAAAACCCTGAAAATCCCACTAAAAAGCCTCTGGAAGGCCTAAAATGCCTCCAAAAGGCCATAAAACCATCTAAAAAGCCTCCAAAGGCCTAAAATGCCTCTAAAAGGCATTTTCCTCCAAAAATATCCAAAATTCCTCGAAAAATAGCAAAAATCCCCTAAAAGGGAAGAAAAAATATAAAATAATGAGGAAAAGGAGGAAAAAACCCTATACAGCTGCCCTAAACCATATGGTTTCCAAAACCATGGGCCAACACTCCACCACTGAAAAACTATAAATAGGTGATGGAAACCCCTTATTTCACATACACAATCATAAGCACCCTTACTCTGCCAAAATAAGCTCTTGAAACCCTAGCTCACCCTTGAGCTACTTTCACCTTGAGAGCCCCTTTTGGCCCATTTCCACCACTGGAGAAAGAGAAGGAGCAAGCTGGAGCTCGGAGCAACCCTCTTGGATCACCGCAACGGGCTTCACCAACCTTCACATCGGAGGTAATATTAATACCAAAACCATTATTTACATTTTGTTTTTTCTGTTTTATGCACATGTTAGAGTTTCTTTTTTAGCTTTTTAATTTACACATATTGAACTGCTACTAAGGAGTCCCTTCTCCTTAGTAGGTGCTCATTCGCACAAGCTAGGGGTAAAACCCTAGCCACAGTTTTGGCGACTCCGCTGTTTAGTTTTCTGCAATAGTTTCCCGTTTTTTCCTTTCGACTGTCCCTTTCGGCAGCCATAAACTGCACCTTTCCCCTTTGCAGTTGCGTCCTGACCGCGTATTCCAGGCCTTTACCCGCGATCCGACCGTGGCTTTCAGACTGTTTCCGGCGCCCTGCCTATGGATTCAAGTCTGTTACCTGCGATCCGACCGCGGCTAATCAGCCTGTTTGCTGCGATCTGACTGCGCCTGTCGGCCATTTTCCCGCGTACCGATTGCGACTTTCAGCCCCTTTGCTGCGACTCGACCGCGTCTGTCTGCCATTTGCCCGCGATTCGACTGCACTTTTTTCCATATTTCCTGCAGTCCGACTGCCTTTGTTGGCCAGAAAGCCGCAACCTGTCCGCGCCTGTTTCCCTCAAACCCACGGTCCGACCGCACGATTTCGCCACAGACCCGCGGTCCTGTTTTTGAAACCAGCCCCTTTGCTGCAATATTTTCTGCATCTGACCAGCCATCTGTTCTACCTGTAGCCCTACTTCCCTACAACCTTTTTTGCAACATCATTTCTGTTCCCTTTTATAGAATCTGTTTAAAATTTCAGCATTTTAATTCAGAAAATTTTGCATGTTACAGTTGTGAGTTCAGTATTATCGATTAGAAAGTTGCCCCTTTGTGTGGCACTTCTATTTCGGGTTCATCACCTCACGAGAACACACTCTGTCACCTAATTCAAGTGAGCCTTAAAAAACTACTTAACTCAACCAATATTCTAACCCCACTTGGGGAACACAAAAGAATCTTTGTAGTTAGGTAGGATCGGGGGGATAGGCTTCCAATAACACCCCTCAGTTACTTACACTTGAGACATAGCTGTTGTCCAATTAGGGAACCAAAATACCCTAGTAATTTTTGGCACGGTCACAACCAGTTTACCAGAGGGCCTCTCCCCTAGGAGGGTTGAAGTCGCGAGATTGGTTCTGGAGGCCTGAGTGGAATACCGCACTCCATTCAGTAACTGAAGGGATACCTTTCACAGTTCTCGGGATATCCTTGTATAGGGGTATTGCGGTAAAAGGACCAAATGGTAGATTCACCTTTCTGGACGTGTCATGAACGGGGTATCTTAGTTGCCATTTTTCTAGGATTGACTACCCGGTGTCCCTCCCGGTAGGGGGATATCTTAGCCACTTGGCTTTCCTATTCATATTGTTTGACTTGGATTTCATCACCTTGCAGAGGATATGTCTAGTTGAGTCAGAATACTTTTAGTTAAGTGTTTGCATGCTCCCTTACCTCCTTTTGGTCTAGTGAGTCCACCATTTTTTATTTTTAGGAAACCTGCTACTTGTTGGTATTTTGACCATTTCTGTTGACACTCCACCTATTGTAGCACAACTGTTACATTGGGTGTTTTGAGTTGGTTGTTGGCCTGAGTGCCCTATTTTTCGAGCTCTCCTTCTACACACTCAGTTGCATTAGGGTTTTTGAGCTGTTTTTTACCCACCTCAACCCACAGAAATTTGACACCATCTGTCACCATTGAGTCCCCGAGACATTCTCGGCGCCTCAGGGGCGAGCCCCCACAGCACGGTTCACTTGACACCACCCGTCATCGACACAGATCATCCTTACTTGATACCACTTATCATAGATCTCGAGCCTTCTCACTTGACTCCACTCGTCAGCGGCATAGGACTCCGTCACCAGATATTGACGCCCCTTATTTTACCTCTGATTCCGAGCCAGAGTCTGAGAACCCCATTTACACTGCCCCCACTAGCCCCATGGCTAGCGTGACTTCCACTCCCGTCTTGGTAGGAACCATTGGTGGCACATCCACCACTACACCAGTTACCACACCTGCCTTGGGTACGCCCTCCATGGGGCCCCCATCTACCGTTCCACTCACGGCACCTATTCCCGCAGCGGGAATACCTATTCCCACTCCATTAGTGGCTCCCACTACCCATAGCGGTGCAGGACCATCCAATACCACCTGAGTTCCCCCACTTGGGGGAAACCTCCCTAACACTACCCCTCCACTTGGGGGCATTGGCCCCAACTTGGTCCAACCCACTACTGTGTCACATCCTTCTTCCAGTTTGCCATTCATGGCTAGCCTCAACCTGCCTGACCTAGCCAGATTGACCAACGACCCTATTTGACATGACCCTGCGTGGCCTCACATGCCCACCAAGCTCCCCTCTGACATCCCTAAGTTCAAGGGCAAGGCAGGTGAGGACCCACAAAACCACATTATGTCCTTCCATCTATGGTGTTCCTCCAACTCCATAGTGGACAACTCTATTCGCCTCCATCTCTTACAGCGCACCTTCATTGGCTCTGCAGCCAAGTGGTATATCGAGCAACCCCACAGGACCCATAACACCTTTGCTTACCTTGCCTCAACCTTCCTGCAGTTCTTCCAGTTACCTGTTCGATATGACGCAGGCGTTGAGGTCCTCCTATCCTGCAAACAAAACACGGCTACCCACATCACGGACCACATTCATGAGTGGCGTTGACGCCGTAGCTTATGCAAGATCAAATTAGACGACCATATCTTCCTAGATTGGTTCCTCAAATCCCTTCTTCCTGTCATTGCTAAGGATGTGGCATCCAAAATACCCCAGTCTAAAGAAGAGGCCATCCTTATGGCCCAACAATTCGACCTCATTTACGCCCAATCGGGTTATCTCTATACCATTATACCTGACGCCCCTCGCGATGATTCCTTCCAGCACGATGCGCCGGGGGCATCCCACGCTGCCGACGGCATCATTGGCCGTGTCTCTTCGCATCCTCAACCATTTTCCATAACACGTCCTACCCTTGGCCCTGACCTTTCGCCGGCTACCTCACAGTCTGGAGCAACCAACTCATATGCTCCCACGACCCATCACCACCATTCCCATGGACCCTCATGTCCACCTCAGTGTTTCAGTCATGCGACTCCCGCTTACACCCCCCCGGTCGCACCTCAGCCCTACTACCACCAGCAGGCTGCACCAGCTCCTGTGCCTTCACAAGCCCAACCCGCTTATTGCCCGCCACAGGCAGCCCCTGTGGCAAACCCACAACCCGCTCCACAGCCCTATCAGCAACCCCCTCAAGTTGCTGCCCCTGCACAGCCTCCACCTACATATCATCCACCACAACCTGCTCCAGCACCTGCGCAACCTCAGAATCCACCTGTTTCCCAAGGGCAAGTTTACGCCGAACAAACCCGGCCGCAAAACCAGAACAACCAACGCAACTAGAGCCAACAAAACCGCGGCTGGGGCCGAAATCGTGGAAACCAACAACCTACAGACCAAGCTGGTCAACCACCTAATCCCCTCGATAATAATAATGCGGCCCCTGCTAATCAAAACCCTGATCGCCCGCCCAAGTATGCTAAAAACCCCAATTTGCGAACAAACCATCCTTGTTCTATTTGCGGGGTCTATGGCCACTACACACATACTTGCCCAAACTTGGAGCGAGCTCGGCAACTTTGGGTTGATGATGCCCACCGCCAAGGGCATGCGGCTCCTCAAGCACCACCCAACCCCCCACAACCTCAGCAGCCACCTTTGGTGCTGCAAAACACCTTACCAAACCAAGGCGTTGTGAACACTCAACCATTGGCTCCCCCTCAAGCCAACGCGCCAACCCAACAACAAATCACTTACGCTGCTCCTGATCAACCCATGTTTGACTCAGGTACCCACCACTTGTTGATGATGTCCTCCGATGAAGTCAACCTCCAGACCTGGCAGAACCAATATGGCTCCACCTCTGAAGCCCCTCCCGCCGACAAACCCACTAACGCTCATCCCACTGATCAGGCATTACGTATACCTCCACCTCCACTAGATGGCGCTCCCAAAGCACCTTGTTTCCCGCTTCGCCGTATCAACAATAACCCCAATGCACGGGCTGTGTCAAACTACAACATTGTTGATGACTTAGCCCAATCTCCCGCAGCCATGTCTATGTTAGAAGTCTTAAAAAACTGCCCTTCATAGCGCAAGATTTTACTCTCAGCCATTGGGGCTATCGATCCAAATGATTCGAATTTAATGGCATTTGATTTGGACCAATCTGAACACCGCATGCCTTCCACTTTAGCATTCCAAGTTTCTGTTTCCATTCGGAATTTTGTCATCCATCGATGCATTATTGATGAAGGTGCCTCTACATGTGTCATGTCCACCTTCATCTAGCAGAAATTGGGATCCCCCCCTCTCCAGCAGTCCACTACTACGTTGCGAGCCTACGATGGCCGTTCGGCTCAACCACAAGGCCTATTAACTAACGTCCCCGTCCAGCTGGCTGGCAAAACTGTCATCATCGACATCGAGGTTATTAATGCACAGCTTGATTACAACCTTTTACTTGGCCGCAGCTACATGTATGCCATGCGGGCGGTTGCTTCTTTCGTTTTTCGTACCATGATGTTCCCCCATGAGGGACGCGTGGTCAAGGTCGACCAACTCACCTACTATGATACCAATGCCCCCGCGGCACCCAAAAATGTTCTCCCCATGGTTGAACAACCTGTTTCGGGTACCACCACCTCACTTGTTTCCTCTATGGGGCCTGGAGTTTACTCAAACGTGCCAATGACCTCGACCTTCCAATCTATTCCACCCCCGTCACCCGCCACTGACGTGTCTGACCTATGTACCCTGTCCCATAGCACTCAACCTCCTACTCATCAACCCCCCTTGTTGCCTAAACCCCCTTTGGTACCTAGTCACATTGGTGTTACACCCATCCATACCATTCCTTTCCTCATCCCTCCCTCAGGAGTAGTTAGTGCCCCAGTCATGGCTACCCTTAGCCTCCCTGGGTTAACCTTAGGATTACCCATTTGGTATCTTTCGCCTCCCGTTCCCCCGCCGACACCAGATGTCGTCCTACAACCGGTGCAACCCATTGTCACTACTAGTCAACCACCTCTCGGTGTTGCTACCCCGTCGTCCTCCACGAACCCCCCCCCTCCTCTTACCAAACCAATTGGGGGCAGAGGCCCCCAACCTTACTTTGCTGTCCCACCTCCCAAGACAGTCAAGAACCCCCCTGTGTTTCATGCCCCTCCCAAATGCTCGCTGTGCGACGAGTTGGGCCATGTGACTCACCAATGTCCTCAATTACCAGCAGTACAGGGACACATGCATATGCTTGACGACGACCCCACTATATCGGTTGTCCAATTTGATCCTACCCCTAAGCCTCGCGACAACTCCCTGCGCACTAACCACCCCTGTGCCATATGCGGTGTTTACGGGCATTACACACATCACTGTCCCGATCTCCCCGATTACAGAGCAGCTCTCTTTGAGATGAACAATCTGGATCTTGAGACGGCACCACCCACCATCGAGGAGATCCACCCCCCGGTATCTCCCCCTTCCAGAGAGGATAATACCATTTATATGATCTCTTCCGCCACTACTCCCTCGTCAACCGATTTGACGACACAAACTTTCCGTACTGATGAGGAAATCCTCGAGGCTCTCACTACCCCGGAGTATCCCTGGGATGACATGCACCATCGTTCCTACTTCCTCCCAGATGAATCCTCCTCTAACACTGCTACCCAATTTGCAGTTGAATCCAAAGACTTCCTTCCCAGCAAGGTCGACTGGTTCAAGAACCCTATTCCTGCTCCTGACGCCTTTGAGGAGGGTAACATGGCCAACATCTCACCTGTCATCCAAATTGATATCGCTGCCCCAGGAAGCACCCCCGAACTCATTACTTTAGGAGCCTCTTGTAGTGAGCAAGAGATTGAGGAATACAAAAAACTCTTCAGATAATTTCGTGATGTTTTTGTCTGGTCCTATACTGAAATGCCCGGTCTTAACCCTGCCATTATAGAGCACCACATTGACACATGGCTTGATGTACCCCCTGTTCGTCAGAAACATCGTCCCATTCATCCCTCAAAACTCCCAGCTGTCAAAGCAGAGATTGAGAAACTTCGCACGGCAGGATTCATTTATCTTATTGCCTATACCACCTGGGTTTCAAACCCTATTCCCGTTAACAAAAAACAAGGCACCATTAGAGTATGCACTGACTTCCGAGATTTAAACCGCGCCTGTCCCAAAGACAATTTCCCCACGCCATTTATTGACCAGCTCATTGATGCGTGTGCGGGGAATGAAGTCCTCTCGTTCATGGACGGTTTTTCCGGATACAATCAGATCCAAATCCGAAAGGAAGACCAGTACAAAACTGCCTTTACTACCCCATGGGGCACCTTTGCCTATCGCGTCATGCCTTTTGGCCTAAAAAATGCTGGTGCCACATTCCAGCGGGCCATGACCTATTGCTTTCATGATTTGGTCCACATCCTGCTCGTCTACCTTGATGACCTTACAGCTCATTCCCGGAAACGATCAGACCACCTTAATGACCTTCGCCAAGTTTTTCTACGTTGTCGTAAATATCAGATCCGCTTGAAACCCCACAAGTGTGTTTTTTGCGTTCCGGCAGGCCGATTGTTGGGTTTCATTGTTTCCCAGAAAGGAATTACTGTTGATCCCCTAAAAGTCCAAGCCATCTTAGACCTTCCCTCTCCTCGCACGCTCCGGCAACTCCAAAGTTTGCAAGGGTGATCCAATTTCCTTCGACGCTTCGTTCTTGACTACGCCACAACCGTTCACGGTTTCTTGCACCTGCTCCGTACCCACATACCCTTTGTCTGGGACGAGCAAGTGGAAGCTGCGTTCAAAGCCCTCAAGAAAGCTCTCACACAAGCCCCCTTGATCTCCCCTCCATATTTCTCTCAGGACTTCATCCTCTACGTCTCGGCATCTGAGCATGCTGTGTCTGGAGTCTTGGTTCAAGAAGACACCTCACACCAAGAGCACGTCATTTACTACGTCAGCCAGACCTTGTCCGGCCCTCCCTTACGTTACCCATATGATGAGAGACTAGCCCTAGCAGTGGTCTTTTCCGTCCAAAAATTGCGACACTACATTTTACTTAGTCATACCACAGTCGTCGCCGACTCTAACCCCATGTTATATCTCCTAAACCGGCGGCTCCTGCAAGGTTGCGTGGCTAAATGGGTCATTATCCTCCAGGAATATGACCTCATGTTCCGAACACCTAAGAGCACTAAAGCCCTTGCGCTTGCCCAGCTCATCACCGATCTCCCTTCTTTTCTCCCGGCCTCACCCATCTCCGATGAGTTACCTGACAATCACTTGTTCACTATCTTGTCTGATGACCCGTGGTACGGTGATATCTTGTTATACCTACGCACGTAGAAGTTCCAACCCAAAGTCACTCGTAATTAATGTCATCGTATCCGCCACCAGGCCTCTCACTACCTCCTCCTAGGAGATGTCCTTAGCTGCGGTCCTTAGCCGTGGCTGTCAGGCCTACAGTCGCGGTCCTTAGCCGCGGCTGTCAGGCCTACAGTCACGGTCCTTAGCCGCGGCTGTCAGGCCCACAGTCACGGTCTTCAACCACATGATCCCCCAAGAATCCCACGGTCCGCGACCGTGGCTCCGACCCACTAACCCGCGGTCCACCCCACGTGGACCGTACAAATAGTACCCTGGGACCCACTACCCACCCCACGAACCCAATGACAAAGCTGGTATGAGTTTGACGGAATACCTGTATCTCCCGAATCTGAAATTGGCCAGTCGGATCGTCCAGAAATGCCACCTCAGCTCTGGTCCACTCTGATCACTAGTCAAAGTCAAATAGTACAAATGACACTTGTCATGTTGGGCCCACTTACTATTTATAGTCCGTTGACCTTTTTCTTGTTTCGGCCATTTTGAACCCATACGGAGTCCGTTTTCCGAACCGTTTCCACCATTGGCATCAGGACGACGAGACCGTCACGATGGTCACCTCGTTGCATTATTTTTTCTACGTCATTTTTTGCCCATTTTTTAGACACCACTAGTCGCCTCGGTTTGCGTGCCACTTCGGCCGTTCTCCATTTTTCACACTTTTTATATCGACGGATTCATTTTTTGCGAGCTCATGATGATGCTTGAGATCATTTCTCACTCTCACTTGGTACAATTTCAACATTGTGTCCCGACACCTTGCTACCTCGATTTGCGCGCCACATCGGCCACCATCAAATTGTTCCACAGTTTTTACATGAGCCATCCACTCCTGTCATACTACAAATGTTCCGTTATTTTTCCACCATTCATTCACCCCGCAAGGAGGCCCACCAGTGTTCCCCCCCACCCTCGTTCTTGGTCATCATAAATGTTCCTTGATTGAACACTTCCTCCTTGCCTGGCCTTTCATTACTTCAGAGTCTTCTTATTTGCTTTCAGACTCCTTAAAATTGAAAGCAACCACGAGCATGAACTGTCATGGGCTCTTAAAAAACCACATGACAGTACCATTCCATTCCTTCAGAGTCTTCTTATTTGCTTTCAGACTCCTTAAAATTGAAAGCAACCATGAGCATGAACTGTCCTAGGCTCGTAAAATCCACACGACAGTACCATTACTTCAGAGTCTTCTTATTTGCTTTCAGACTCCTTAAAATTGAAAGCAACCACGAGCATGAACTGTCCTGGGCTCGTAAAATACACACGACAGTACCATTACTTCAGAGTCTTCTTATTTTCTTTCAGACTCCTTAAAATTGAAAGCAACCACGAGCATGAACTGTCCTGGGCTCGTAAAAAACCACATGATAGTACCATTCCATTACTTCAGAGTCTTCTTAGTGCTTTCAAACTCCTTAAAATTGAAAGCAACCATGAGCATGAACTGTCCTGGGCTCGTATAAATCCACACGACAGTACCATTTTATATACACACTTCTTCTCGTTCCCTAACCCATGAAGAAGTCCCCCCGTGCCTCTTGGCACTGTGATCGATCCTCTCGGCAGCACCCCCAATTCGGTCGCCTTTGTTCAGAGTATTCTGCAGTCTCCTGCCATTTTACCACAGCTTGAGTCTCCCTCAGCCCAGTCACCTTCCCAGATCCAATACAGCTATGATCCCCTTACCACCAGTCCGTTTCATATGCTGCCCGATCATCCCTGCCATCATACTCTGAACAAAGGAAGTTTGAGTCCACCCACTCTACTTGCCCAGTTATTCCCCCCAGTTTCTCAATCCTGCCATCAGTACTATCACATTTCGGTTTTCCACCTTGCGCTCCTGTCAAGGAAACATCATTGCATTGATAGTTGCAGGTCTTCCTCTGTCGACGACAACCCCCCTATTCCAGAGGATAGACCCAGAGGCCCCTGCGCCTTGGACCCATCACCATCTGTGGTGAGTGCCTACGGACCATTTTGGGAGGAGTCATCATTGCCTCTCCGAATGGTTGTTTCTCACATGCTCGACTTCAGCACCTTGATCGCATCGTTGAGAATCGCGTAGGATTTTATATCCTTTCCATTATTTGTCGAAGACCCCGGATTTCCCCCGACTCTAGCACATTGGTGAGTCACTTTGGAACACCCAGTTATATGTTCCCGTCGATGTCGGGGCTGCGTTGGCGATTGTATTCGGAAGCCATCCAGTTCCATGCTTCCTTGAGTACCTAGTTCAGTTCCAGTTCAGTGTACCATTGCGAGTATGACCCTTGTCACTCTGATCCAGCAGCTCATCAGTTCCTTTGGCACCACATTCAGTAGCACTGCTGTCATTCCAGTGCATCAGTTTTTCAGCCCAGACATGATCAGTCCAGCAGTATGTCCCAGATTTGAGTCCCTTCTAGACTCTTATGATATACACAGTGGTTTTTTATGTATCATACAGGTCCCTCTTTTTGGGCCTCACAGTTATGTTTATGTATCTTGATACGAGCATGGGTATGCCCGCCTTGTCCATATATTAAGATTCCTCCTCATTCAGTATTTGAGGCCGTGTATATGATAGGTCCCTCTTTTTGGACCCCATTGTTATTATTATGTTATATCCTGATTCGAGCATGGGAATGCCCGCCTCGTCCATATGATCAGATGATTCCTCATCCATTGTTGAGGTTATGTACTTTTAGCTCTTGCAATTGGTTCGGGATCGTTGTTCCGGGCTTCAGTTTGTTTCTTCTCTTCTCCACACCCCAGGAAAACCATTTATGACTTATGATGTCCATCGGCCATACGATGAGCTCCTGCCCTCGCACATCAAGGGGCAATCTGTTAACACCCAAAAAGTGTGCACTACCTCATCTACCCCACTACATGGCTCATTTGTCCATTTTCCTACCATATTTACCTTAAAAACCCTGAAAATCCCACTAAAAAGCCTCCAAAAGGCCATAAAACCATCTAAAAAGCCTCCAAAAGGCCTAAAATGCCTCTAAAAGGCATTTTCCTCCAAAAATATCCAAAAATCCTCTAAAAATATCAAAAATCCCCTAAAAGGGAAGAAAAAATATAAAATAATGAGGAAAAGGAGGAAAAAACCCTATACAGCTGCCCTAAACCATATGGTTTCGAAAACCATGGGCCAACACTCCACCACTGAAAAACTATAAATAGGTGATGGAAACCCCTTATTTCACATCCACAATCATAAGCACCCTTACTCTGCCAAAATAAGCTCTTGAAACCCTAGCTCACCCTTGAGCTACTTTCACCTTGAGAGCCCCTTTTGGCCCATTTCCACCACTGGAGAAAGAGAAGGAGCAAGCTGGAGCTCGGAGCAACCCTCTTGGATCACCGCAACGGGCTTCACCAACCTTTACATCGGAGGTAATATTAATACCAAAACCATTATTTACATTTTGTTTTTTATGTTTTATGCACATGTTAGAGTTTCTTTTTTAGCTTTTTAATTTACACATATTGAACTGCTACTAAGGAGTCCCTTCTCCTTAGTAGGTGCTCATTCGCACAAGCTAGGGGTAAAACCCTAGCCACACTGATGAGCAAGTTGTTGATATTATGACCAAGCCTCTCTCTTGAATGAAGTTCGAGTATTTTTGCAACAATCTTGGTGTAGTTCAAAAGGACTTTCCTCGCAAGGAGGAAAAGTGACGGGACTACAAATCATGAACCCTCCTCGGACAAAGGGGGAGTAGGTTGAGACTTCCCAGGAAAGAGGGAGAAATGATGAGATTGACATCGATGATGGATGACAGTGATGATGGAATGACATTGTGTATGTAGTTGAGATCTGACTTGCATATTATACTCTTACTTGGAAGAGTATGCCTACGCATAAGTGTAGATACCGTAGTATAACACTCAATTGTGAGTGGTCCTAACCTGTGTGGTATGGATGGTATACGATGAGTACTCATGGACGATAGCACTAGAACTGGGTGTGGTCAATATCTACATTTAGTTGTAGATTATTCAGCTAATCAATTTCATGGATCATGCTGATGGAGGATTGCATCATCCTTGGACTTATTTCCTAAAGTGACAGGGATTGATTATCCCGTAATTGGATCATGTGAGGATTGCATCATCCTTGGACTTATGTCCTAAAGTGATAGGGATTGATCATCCCGTAATTGGATCATGTGAGGATTACATCATCCTTGGAATTATGTCCTAAAGTGATAGGGATTGATCATCCCGTAATTGGATCATGTGAGGATTGCATCATCCTTGGACTTATGTCCTAAAGTGATAGGGATTGATCATCCCGTAATTGGATCATGTGAGGATTGCATCATCCTTGGACTTATGTACTAAAGTGATAGTGATTGATCATCCTGTAATTGGATCATGTGAGGATTGCATCATCCTTGGACTTATGTCCTAAAGTGATAGGGATTGATCATCCCGTAATTGGATCATGCAAGGATTGCATCATCCTTGGACTTATGTCCTAAAGTGATAGGGATTGATCATCCCGTAATTGTATCATGTCATGATTGCATCATCCTTGGATTTATGTCCTAAAGAGATAGGGATTGATCATCCCGCAATTGGATCAGGATTGCATCATCCTTGGACTTATGTCCTAAAGTGATAGGGATTGTTCATCCTGCAATTGGATCAGGTATGGATTGCATTGTCCTTCGAATTATGTCCTAAAGTGATAGGGATTGATCATATTGCAAACAGATCATGTGTACTATAGGTAGCATGGTGGGAAAGGATCAAGTAGATCGAAGTACAGTAGAGAAGGGTCGAGTAGATCGAAGTGCGACTGCAAAGGATCAAGAATGATTGAAGTGCTACCGCAAAGGATCGAAGTGCTACTACAAAAGGATCGAAAGGATCAAAGTGCTGCTGCAAAGGATCGAGAAGAGCGAAGTGCTACTGCAACAGATTGAGAAGATCGAAGTGCTGATGCAAAGGATCGAAAGATCGAAGTGCTTCTGCAAAGGATCAGAATATCGAAGTACTACTGCAAAGGATCAGAAGATCGAAGTGATTCTACGAAGGATCGAAAGATCGAAGCGTTGCTGCAAAAGGATCAAGTGATCAAGTGATGCAGAAGATGAAGAGTAATTGTTCCAGTTACTGATTGTGAAAAAATTCATGTGACATATAGATGTACTACCTCAATGTACTGTTGTAATTGTCTCTCTGTTCTTCTATAGTTTGTGATGATGTTGTCAGTAGAATAACCTTCTCGTTAAGGGGGAGTGTTGAAATATTGTAACTTCAAAGGATATTCTAAATGTATTTTACTGATGTAACCCAAGGGAGATGTTATTATTCCTTCGACGAGGTGTTACTATTGTATTTGATCATCATAGAGTGATGAGGTAAAGCCTCCACTTGTGTCAGGTCTTTAGTACCCTAATAAATAATATAAAATATTGTTTTGAGTATTCCTAGTAGAAGTCGGCCCATACGATTTAATAGGGCCGACTTGTCTAGTGCAAAAGTCAAGTTGACACATGTGTATAAATAGAGGAGTTGTGGTTCTGATTTGAACACAGACTCACTCACTTGTGTAGCACATAGGAGAGAGAGAGAGAGAGAGAGAGAGAGAGAGAGAGAGAGAGAGAGAGAACAGAAGGAGGAGAACAACTATTTTTGGGGTTGTCTTTTATACATCTTATAGAGAGGAAGTTTTTGCTAGGTTTTCTTCCCCTTGAGGGTTTCCTAGGATAAATGTCGTGTCTATCTTGTGATTATTTTTCTACTAGTGATTCTAGATATGCTGCTGTGATTTTTCTGAATTGAATACTATTGAATCTAGTCTAGCATATGAAAACTTAACACTATATTCCAAGGGAAGGGGACAAACGATCTAGATCAATATTTGTTTGTGTGTGAATCAATATGATAGGTGAAGAAAATTCAAGTTGATGATACCAAAATGGCACAATTCGTAACCACTTTTAGGGATCGTGCGATGCCATGGTATATGAAGTATCAAACCACTATACAAAACATAACTTTGGTTGGGGTGAAGGATTCATTGATAAAGGAATTCAAGAAGATGAAATCTGAGTCACAGTACATCACTGAGTTGAAGGAAATTAAGTAGTCAGTAAATGAGTCAGTTTGAGAGTTTGAACAAAGATTCAAAACATTAATGGACAAGGTGATGTTCCAAATTCATGAAGAGAAACATAAAGAATAGTTTATTGTAGGGTTGTTTCCGCACATATGAGGCCCATTAGTGCACCAAATGATCGTGACACAATCAGGCGCACTGGATTTGGTGATGAAGTTGGAAACATTTCCTATAAGAGAAATATGACAAGGATGGCTCAAGTTTAGATGCAACTTGTTGCTTTAACTATCCAGTTGTATAAAATTGCTAAGGGGAACGAAAACGAGGAAACATGGTGTACCACCGATAGGATAGAGGGTCACCATAAGAATGGCTGCCCACAATATATAAATTAATTGGTAATGGGAGCCCCAAACCCATTTCCTACTAGAGTTATATGGTGTGAGATATGTAGAGGGAACCACACCAAGACTATATTCCCTACACTACAAAAGTATGTAAGTAACCCCACGAGTTTATATTGCAAATTTTGTAAGTTGGTTGGTCATGATGAGAAGGATTGCCATGCACTGGATTTGATGAGGGAGCGTACTTAAGACGCGTACAAATTTCAAGGGGAGGTTGCACCAAAAGGAGTAGTGCAACAAAATAATGTCTAAATGTATCATAACCAAACGGATAGAAGAGGATTCCAAGGTAGAGGTTGGGGAGGATTTGGTGGAGGAAGAGGAAAAATATTCTGTTATAATTGTGGACAACTAGGACACTTCACAATATATTGTTAGAACCCATGTTTGACATGTACATACTGCAAAGCATTGGATCATAATATTGAGGATTGTCCTCGATTGATAGAAAAGTGGAAGATGAAGGTAAACCAAAACCAAAATCAGAATCAAAACCAAAATGTCCAAAATAGATTTGCAAAATGGCGAGAGGATCAACCTACTTTTGTAATAGTTACACGTGGGGGATATGTGACAGGGGGTGATAGAACAACACATGAAAAGTAGTGTGACCCTTAGATTAGGAAAGCAGTTGGAATCCCACTAGCTTTCAACCCACATAAGGAAAATGAGATCTATGTCAAATCCAGAAAGAAGTTTGAATCGTCATTTGCAACTCATAAAGTGTATGATACATTGCCAATAAATGATATGCCTCTAATATATGATCATTCAGTTCCAAATAGATTCCCAAGAAAGGTAAGTGCTTTGAAGAGATTCCTATAGAGTTGTTTAGATCTATTAAGAGATAAAAAAGGATTAAAATAATTTTTTAGTTTGATTGATCAATATGACCAAGAAGTGGTAGAGCCTATAGAAGAAAGGACTATAAACTGATTACAAAAGAAAAGGAGAAGAAGTAGGGAATTATGACCTAGTGCTTAGATTGGTGATTATGACATGGATTTTATAATTTTTGATTTAGGGTTGGATGTAAATGTGATTACTAAGAGAACATGGGAAAATATAGGCAAACCTAAGCTTGTATGGTCGACAATACAATTAAGACTGGTCCCATTTGGTAGGTTAGTAGGGGTACTTGTTGATGTGGATGGATTGCGAAGCTATGCAGATTTTGAAGTAATAGATGACACTAATTGATATCCAACATTACTTCGAATAGACTAGGAAATGGATAATTAGGCCATTATCAACTTGAAAAAGAGTCTGATGACATTTGAAGGTGGAAAAATTAGGGTTATTGCACCGCTCGATCCTTTAGAGGGTTATAGATATGTTGAAACTATTAGAGAAGAATATGATGCTCAGGAGTTGGAAAATATTTACAAAATGAATTGAAGAAAGGATTATTATATAAATCCTACAGTAGATGGTAATATTAATTGGCACAGCATCAGTTCGTGTGCATTAGATTCAGATGAAGGATTGGACAGTTACCAAAATAAGTTGGATGAATTTTCCATGAGGAGGTGTGCTCGCATCACCAATTCACTTAGATTATTTTATTTCTAAACTTGAAATGCAAGTTCTAGAACAACATAAGGAATTAGCTTTAGATGTGGTCTGAAGGCTACCCCAACAAGATGGTGGACTAGTCACTCATAAGAAAAGTATACAAGGATGGCCTGTTACAGAGAGAAATTCCTATGGCTTGGGGTACCACAACAGACAGCTTGACTCCAGAAATCAATCCTTTCCAATATGCAAGAGAAATCAAATATCTAACACTAAAGGATAAAAAAATTGTACCTTATTCTGGACGGTTGAAGTAGATCCCCGTTGAGCTTTCCAACTTCAGCTTGAATTGATGAATCACTTCCTCAACAATAAGTAAAAAAGACAAGAATACTATATATATTGGTGTTATATCTACTCTAGCATATATAATCAACAAGGTATAAGCATTTGAAATCATCCATGGATAAAATATTCATTCAAACATACATTATTGGACAGGAAAAGATATTTCTATTAATATAAAATCAGAGATTACAATGAATACAACCTCTGTCGGCATGTCTGCGAATCGGAGAAACTCTAATCCCTCACTTGGGCCTCCACCGCCTCAATCCTCCATCTCTCGATAGCAAGCTCACAAGCAAAAGGAAAGATTGGGAAGAACACTAAAGTGCTCCAAGGGACAAAGGGATGCAGACTCAAGCACAAGTTCTGGCAACAATGGACTATAGTTTCTTTGCTCTCAATTCTCTTATGCCTTCAATGTATCGAAAGGGTTCCTTATATAGCTTTTCAATGGGGTAATGAAAGGTTGACTCCGAGCGATCTCAAGGCATATGGAAGGTCAGGAGACAAGTGAGTCAGATCCATGTCAAGAAAAACTCCAAAAGGATTTGGATTTTTGTACACATCCCAATGTACACGGTTTTAGAGGTCAAACCCGCGTATATACGCGATAAAGGGTTTAAAAGTCGCGTATATCAATTTTCACATGTTTTTAGGGATGGTCTAGGAAACATCAAAGGACAAAAAATGGTCAAAAGGATCTAAGGATTCTGCAGAGGGACAGGGGAAGGCCATACAAGTGTGATTCACTTGGTGTCGTAAAATATGCTATAACAGATGCCCCCTAATGTGTGAGGTCAGAGGGGTCATACGATGGCCGAAATACATTATAAGTCCATCCCAAAAGTGGAGTGATGAAGAATCCCAAATGGAAGACCAGCCACCCAACAACATAGTACAATGATACAACTCTGCATATAACTGCAAATACATATAGCAGTCCTGGATACATAAGAGTACAATGGCCATGAATAGGCATGATACAAAATATGACATAAGTGGTCATCGCCACATACAATATAAATAGATCAGAATCTCCATGATGAAGATATACAAAGGATCATGATCTCCATAATAGATGGAAATGTCTGACACACACTAGAATCAAGTCACGAGAGCTGAAATCTCATGAACACTGGCATGATTAAGGAGGTAGCATATAAGAGATGCCACCAATCTATAAGGTCTTCTACACAACCCACTACGAGTACAAGTCCTACTATGTGAATAGAGGTGTCGAGGTCGAACATAGTAGTCCATCGTCTAATTACCGGTCATTGATGTATACTGTTAACAGACGCGAGATCACCCACCGATAATGATAATGGGAATCAAGGTACTAGAGTACAAACTAACAAGTGTGAATAGGTGTGTTGAGGTCGAACACTTGAGAGGATCCATCGATCAGGGGACATTGATGTATTCCCAAAAAATGTCGATGGCGAGAGAACCTGCCACTGATGAATGCAAGTATCAAGGCACTCAAAAATGACTCTAGATTCCAATCCAAGAATAAATGATCTGAAGTTGATGGGATGAAATCTGTTGGAAGGAGGGCATTAAGGCATCCCCCATCATCCAACACGAGGTACTCAACAAAGCTGTATAATGTGGAAGGACCCGATCATAAGGTGCACGAACCAGTAACTGTACTGGGAATGGCCGACATGCAAAGTCAAGATAACTGAGGAATGGTCAACTCAGGTTTCAACTTCCTTCGAACAAGAGCATAACGGTGAATGGTGACTGAATAAAGGCAGCATAGACTCAATATACAAAATTGGGACATCTCTACGACATAGGAGGCATCGACAGAGGCTCCATGGGGACTGGAAGCTTAACCAGTAGGTGAAGATAAACTCAGATAAATGAGTACAACTCCTAAATTCAAACTATAAATCCAACCAGCGGATGTGATATACAGTGCTCTATTCGAAGGTGACACGACTCGACAGCTGCCAAAGATAACATCTTTCCTTGTCCGGATTTTTGGTTTTTTAATATTTTTTTTTGGACTTTTTCAAATATTTAAAAAGCTTAAAAAAGAATAAAACTGATTTATAGTTACAGACTAGGAGGAGACGAGTGTCATAATGGGAAAAAAAACTAGTTCCAAGTAGTGGAACATACCTATTCTCAATGCAAGGATACATGTGTAGGATAGCGACACTCGAGGGAAAGTCCCCTCCTGGTAAAAATAGGGAATCAAGATGCAAAGGATATATAAAACGACTCTGCATGGCTAGACATGAGACAAGCTCGGGCAATATGGTTGAAACTCAATGTTAAGGAAGCCAACGTAAGGCTCAATAAGGCAGGAAAAGCTCATGATAATGCAATTACAACTTGACATAAGGGAGTCCTGAGGGAAATAATCCAGCAAAATATCAAGAGGAGTATGAGGCTCTTGCGAAATGTCATGGAAATACTATACAATGGACTCCCACACCCTAAGGGACAAAATGTCGGCATGGGCACCAAATGAAAATAAGGCGCTAACTAGGGTACCCATGTAAGTTCAAGCTCTACCATTCACATATACTTTATTATTGGACTTTCCCGACGGGGGGAAGTGGTGAACCTACGCTCTCGCGGGCCCAGAGGAGGCCTGACTATAGATGAGTACATTGCGGTGTACTACTATCCGGTCACAGAGAAGGGGGGGAGTCAGATCCCAACTAACTCCATACAGGTGCTAGGCCTAAAGGCCATTCTACTGACACTGGGCAGGATAGTGGGGCTAGCCTCACTCCACCAGGCCTCACGGCCATTGATGTTCTATGTCGTGGAGTGCATGAGGCCCACAGTTTATGACTGGAGTATGACATTGTTGAGCAACATGAAACAATAGCTCAACGACTGCAAGATGGGCAGGGTGCGAAACTTCTGTTTCAGCAGCATACTGAGCACGTTCTTCTTCGAGCGTGTTCCAGGATTGAGCGCTAGAGTTGACGTTCCTCTACACGGGGTTCGAGATCCGACCCAATGGCGTTGGGAAGATGCGACGTGCAGACTGGGTGGAGGTAGGGTGTCCAACCCCTATCCAGTTGATTTATTTCCATGGTGGCGACGACAGATAGTTTCCATCGATGAATACCCCTATGCGGGGATAGATTTCCGGGGAGACCTAGACATGCCGCTACCACTAGGATTGGTATACGGTGACATTAGTAACGAATCTTGACCCTCTTTTTAAAATTTTTGAGTTATTTAATTTTTTTGTGGTTTTTGATTATGTGGAATCAAAAGACATGTTTTTGGGTGATAATACATAGTGACATCTACCATATGCATGCAGATGTGGGACCACGGCAGCCTAAAGGCTTCCCTCATCATAGATGGAGGGGAAGAGGAGATGACATCATGGGTGTGGATGCGGAGTGGATGCTCCAAAGCATTCATACCAACTTCGTGAGACTGACACACAGAGTACCCATGGCGCAAGTTGAGGACTTGCATGAGGCCATGCAGCGCGGGGTGGTGGGTGTACCACGAGCATGGGTGCGGCTATTTCGACGGCTAGCTAGAGCTGTGGTGACATTCCAAGATCACAACCCCCCTCCTCCTCCACAGGCTTAGATACCTGGGAGTGATACATTTTGTACTACCGTGTATTATATTTTGGTGGCTCGAGAGCCCTAGTTTTGTATTATGACACTATGTATTACCACATTTTGGATGTTTATAATTTTTTTTATGATGATCAATTTATTTATTTACATGTGTAAAAATTTATGTTTGTGATGAGCTTATTGTGTATGAAACAAATGTCACGTCCCCATCCCTTAAACCGGCGAAGAGGACGCGACCAACTCACCAAACACAGGCAAACAGCCCCATGAACATGAACAGGAAAATCAATCTGAAATTGAAATTGCTTAAACATAATACATAGCAGGATATATAATCCATCATACAAAGATGCATAAACATACCAGAGTACATCATCACTCAACAATTCAGCGGAATCAAACCACATATACATTTCCAGCATTCCACATGTTCATTATAACTCATTTGACATCAATATAATTGCAGAGTTGGAATAGCAGCCGAACTTATCTTTTTGATGAAGAATTCACCTGCAACCAGCTACGTCGCTGCAACGTTCCACCCAACCATAGGCCAGTGTGCTCATCAATCTCTCAGCAGCGCTGCCACCCCCCTGCTAGGCATGATTCCGCCAAGGATAAGGGTCAATGTAGGCTTACACATAGCCAAGCTTTGCCAATCAGTAGGTCAACACAGCTGGGTTTATCAGGTCATCAACAGATCGGCCAAGCCAGCACAGTCCAAGGGACAACCACTGCATACCAGCAGCAAAACAATCCCTTCACAGCCCTTTGGAGAAGGCATAGGCAACCGGGGACAGCCCCAAACAAAAGATAGAACACAACTAGTCAATCCCATAAGGCAAATCAGAGTTGTTCTTGGCCTTAGCATGGCCAAAACAACTCAACAGCAACCTAAAACCAGGGTGCACCAACAACCACAACCCCATAATGAATGATGGCAACAAACCACAGTCCACAATGGATAACAACCAGCACTCCCAACATAGCCATGGGAGACTCAGACACCGAGGTGGCAATCAACAGCCAACCACAACGTGGGGAAGACAACAGTCCCACAACGTAATTAGTGAGCACAACTCACAACATGGGGGAAAATGGCTCCAATGGCCTGTGTGTGAGTAAAACTTGCACCAGACCCCCAAATATAAAGAAGGCCACAACAGTCACCACGTAAGGGAGACAACAATCCTCCATGGACAATTAAACAAGTGAAAAAATGATAATTATACAGGCCGCACCGAGGAAGAGATCACATACTCTCAGCCTGTGTGTGAGGGAACTTGCACCAAGCCGCAAAGCACAGAGGAAAACATACCCGACCTCTGCGTGAGGATTCCCTGAACAGAAATCCCACACCCTCCTCACTCAGCCCTGCGTGAGGAGATGAACCCGTAGTGAACCGACCAGCGCGTGAGGGAAATGAGTCGACTTCCTGCTGCGCGCGTCCCTGCGTTGGGAGAGAACAAGTGTGAAGAAGCCGAACCTCCTCTGCACGTGAGGGTGGGTAAACCATGGAGAGAATGAACAACCCCCCCCTCTAGAGAATGGAATTATGGGAGAGTGGAAGGAGAGTGGAAGGTTGCGCGAGAGTGAAGTGAATGCAGTCGTGGGTGGAGTGGGCGTGTGGGAAAGGGACTGACAGTCCTGCCACCCCACTCCCAAAAACAATAACTGCCTCAACCACCAGCAGCCATAATTGCCTCAACTACTCAACAAACAATAAAGAGGTTGACAAGGGAAGATGGAAAAACAAAACAAGGTGGCAACACATGGGTTTTTCCCCCATAGACCAAGGTTTGACATCCCCCCACCCCTTATCCTTTGGAATCATGCCCTTTTCATTCAACGCTGCATTGCCGTAGCTGGTTGTGGTTTATTTTAATTGATGTGTGGGTTTACATGATGCCATACTTATAATGTGCTAAGTAGCATGACATGCCATCGGCAACTATCCCCATTGCCGAAACATACACAACCAAATCGATGGTGGGGCTTTTGCCTTTAGCTCCTCACCACGATTAATTACATTATATACATCATGCAAACGGGGTCAAAACCGGGATGTTACAACAAATGGCAATCTAACACGTAGTTAGCATATGAGTCAGCAACTTGATTATTAATTCTTGGAACATGTATGTATGTTATATTGTCAAATTTCTGTTCTAACAATCTCACACGTAAGAATCTTCTTAATAATGTCGGATCTATAACATGGTACAAACCATTAAGCTGTGACACTACTAAATCCGAATCAAGTCATACCTCAAGAGAGAGAACACCATGTGAAATGGCATCCCGTAGAAGCTCAATAACAGCACTATACTCAGCAACATTGTTTGAAGAGGGCCGTAAACATACACCTCCTGAAGACAATACCTGACCCATAGGAGTATAAATCACCCAAGCAACAGAAGCTGAGTGTTGAGTGTGACGGCTCGCACCATCCACGAATCTTATGAAGGTGGAAGATTCCATTGACATCTGCTAAAATAAACAAAAACTAATCACAAACCCGATCACCATAAGAAAAATACCTACCTATGCAAAATTGTACAATAATATACAATAAATAGCCTTGGATGAATATCATGTATAGTACTTTTTGAGATAGATCCCATTTCTAGGCTCTGCCAAGGCCATTCCCTCATAATCCACTAACTCATAAGCGCCCTTCTCTAACACACGTTTAATGATGTAAGGACCACACCACATGGGGTTAAAATTTCCTGCCCCCAAGGGTTATTTCGGTTGATCCCACAAAAGGACCAAGTCTCCCTCACTAAACCTCCTTGGATGGATAGACTTATCGTACTGGACCTTAACGCGACGCTTATTCACTTCTAGAGCCACCAAGGCATCTCGACGCTGCTCATCAAGTTGCTCTAGGTGGACCAAACGCTCCTCCAATGGGGAAGTGTCTGGTAAGAGCTCCATGGCTAGCTTCAATGAAGGAATCTCACACTCAACAGGCAATACCGACTCCACTCCATGTACAAGTTGATATGGATAAAAAGCCATGGTAGTCTTAACAGCGGTTCTATAAGCCCACAAAGGAGGATATAACATAATGTGCCAATTAGTCTTGCTTTGTGCGATGGTTTGTTGGAGAATGGATTTGAGTGATTTGTTCACTGCCTCTACCTGTCCATTTGCTTGAGGGTAATAAGAGGGGGAATACTCCTGCTTATATCCTAACTTCGATGCCAACTCTTCCATCATACGATTCTGAAAGTGCGAGCCATGGTCGGTGACAAGCTCCTTCGGAATACCGAACCGAGTAATAATCTGGTTGAATACAAAGTGCGCGGCTGTCTCACCATCAGATTTAACTATAGGCATGGCCTCAACCCATTTCATGAAGTATTCAACAACCACTATGATACGATGATGCACCCCAGCTGAAGCTGGGTTGCAATCCATGAAATCAAGCCCCCACCTAGTGAAGGGACCGGCGGTGATGATGGGATGTAATGGGCCAGGTCGCGAGCGCATATTCCGTGCAAACACCTGGCAAGGGTGGCACTTCTTGACTGCATATACACAATCTTTAAAGATCGATGGCCAGAAATAACCCGCTCTCAAGATTTTTTGGGCTGTAGAAAGCCCGGATAAATGACCACCACATGCCCCTCCGTGGCAATCATTCAACACAAGCTCAACCTCCTCATGAGTTAGACAACGACGTAAAATGGAATCTACCCCACGGTGGTACAAGGTATTATCCACTATGAGGTAATTCTTGGATACGTGATGTAATCGTCATCGTTCATCCCGTGATAGGTGAGTGGGGACCTTCAATGTTTGTAAATATATAATAATATCCCCATACCATGGGTCCAAAGTTGAGATTAAGAAGATGTGCTCATCGATAAATGTATCTTCATAAACCATCTCCTCGGCTTTGCTTGGGAAATTTGATATAAGCTCTGCAAAAATTAACGATTTCTTCGATTTTTCCGAAACAAACTCGAGGTCGAATTCTTGCAAGATGACAATCCATTTATTACACTTTCCCCTAATCATCCTTCGAGTGAGGACAAATTGAAACGGATTGACATGGGCTATAACCAAGGTCTGGCGAAGGAGAATATAATGTCTCAACCGTTGAACCACATGTACGGTAGCTAAGGCAAGCTTCTCAACATGGGAATAACGGATCTCCACGTCAATAAGATTCTAGCTCAGATAGTATATGACATGCTCTTGGAGCTCCTCATCCTATTGAATCAAAACCATACCAATCATCTCCATGGACGTGGCCACATAAAGTAGAAAATCATAGCTATAGTCTGGGGGACTAATCACTGGGGCTGATGCTAGGGCTCGTTTAAGCACATCAAAGGACTCCTAGGCTTGCTCATCCCAACAAAAGGTGGTGTCCTTTTTCAATAGACGCATAAAGCCTCTAGTCAAATTGGCAAATTTGACAATGAATCTCCGTAAGAAGTTTGCCATGCCGTGCAAACATTGAAGATGTCTAATGTTCCTCAGAGGAGACAACTGAAGTATTGCCTCAAACTTCAAAGGGTCAACTCTTATACCCTCCTTGGAAACAATGAACCCTAAAAAGCGACCAGACTTCACGCAAAAGATGCACTTGTGAGGATTTAACCTGACCAAATAATGGCAGCACCTTTCGAATACTAATCTCAAATGATAGGAATGACACATTCTCATACGAGAATGAGTAGCAAGGTCATCCAAAAATACTTCGATAATCAATTTGAGATCATGGAATATCAAGGTCATAGCCCGTTGAAAAGTGGCTTCGGCGTTCTTAAGGCCGAAAGGCATTTTTCGATATGCAAAGGTTCCCCAAGGACAAATAAATGCAGTCTTATGTTGGTCCTTAGGTTTTATTTGTATTTGATTGTATCCGAAAAAGCCGTCCATGAAAGAAAATACCTCGCTACCCACACACTCATCCAAGATTTGATCTATAAATGGTATGGGGAAATTATCTTTAGGATAGGCACGATTCAAGTCACGAAAATCAGTGCATATATGGATCACTCCCTGCTTCTTATCTACCGGAACAAGATTTGAAACCCACTCCATCAAGGGAACGGGATAGATAAAACCGGCTTTCAATAGTTTCTCTATCTCTGCCTTAATTGCGGGTGCTTTCCTAGGATTCACTGCACACAAGCGTTTCCGAATAGGCTTAGCATTGGGATAAGTTTTAATCTCATGTTCAACAATGTGAAGATCGATACCTGGCATTTCATCGTAAGACCAAGCAAAGATGTCACAAAATTCTTTAAACAACTTAGTGTATTCTTAAATCTCAGCATGGGAACATTCTTCCCCAATATAGACATTCTCAATCCTGCCAGGATAGCGAGAGATATTGATAGGAATGGTAGGATATATATTCACCATGTTCCCATCAGCCATCGGACCAGGAGAGCTTAATGGAATCATGGGACTACCAATTCTCTCATTAAGAACCTCCCTAAAGTCCTCACGCTCTAAGCGGTCAATCTCGGGAAGAAAATAAGATCTATGATGCAACTCTTCTCAAGGTGGCTCAACCCCTGACATGGCCTCAATAATCGCTTCGTCTGAAGGAAAAACACTATCAAGGAAGTCATGTGTGTGAGAATACTAAACTGTCCATGCAAGTAGCATATACGGGTCCTCCTCCTCTATCCACGAAGAGGAAGGACTAGGCTCTGCAACACATCCAATATTAGCTTGATAAGCTACCATAGTTGCAGGCAATGACACGTCCGTCACGATGGGCTCACTCGAAGTATTTGGTGTGGGAAGAATCCAAGGATCTTCCATGTGACTCGTGTGAAAATGCACCGATCTCACAGATTTCGAAGCCTCATCGGAACTAGACCCTATCATAAGGACAGGTGCAGGACAACTAAAGCTTCCCATAAGGGATGGATACATGCCCACACCCACACTCCTAGTTTTCGGCTGAGAGTGCTCTACAATCGGGATCGAAGCTCCTGAAGATGCGGTAACCGAAGGATTCTTGAATGACATTTGATCAATCGTAACTATCTTCCCATTAAATTGAAAGCATACAACGCAAAATAGTGAAGAAGCTACGGCTTGCATACTGTATATCCAATTCCTACCCAGCAAGAGATTATAGTCAAGGGGCGCATCAACCACCTCAACCTCTATCGCAACGGTCTTTCCTCCCAAATGGACCTTAAGGGAAGGAAGGATGCCGTCGGCCTAAACGATCTCCCATCAAACACGGTCAATATGGTACATGATTTAGACAACTCAGGGGAACCTAAACCCTTACAACATGATAAAGACATCACAGAAGCAGAAATGCCTTCGTCAATCACAGTGCGCTTGACGGTCATGTTAAGACATTCTACATGAATCAAAAGAGACACATAGTACTGCAAGCGAGGCTGAAGTCCCGTGGTTTCAAATTTAATCACAGAGGAAGAGTTATCATCATTCACACCAAGGGAAAAAAGCAAATCCTTCCTTTGCGAAGGACAACTTTGAAGTACTTCTAGTGCAAACATCGCACAAGGAGTGTGGCCCAAATCCTCGACAAAAGAATAGTTCTGGGAGGCTCGGGCATTAGGATTGTGCCCCAAATGCTTAAGGACTCCCTTAGGAAAGTGAGGTGTAACTTCAGGTTTATCCACAGGTTTTTCAATACGCAAAGGAGTCCTTGGTGGATCAGGTTCCTTTCCTGGGTTGGGTTGTGATGAACCATAGTCCTTCGCACAGGTCACAACCTTCGCAGCATGCACCATGTTGATGCAACCATGACCACTACCCTTTGGTGGATCTTGATCACCACCAGACTAATCATGGGTCCTCGAGTTCATGTTTTGATTGTGAGGTAAAGGGTTAGTAAGCACAGCTGGGCCCTGCGCTAAGAATCTCTAGGCTTCATCGATACGAGGGCACAAGTAAGTGAGGTGATCGTCCTTACACAACTTGCAAGGAAACTTAACCTTACTTTTAGATTGCTTGTCCCCCCCAGCATTTCATGCATTCTTGTCATTAGTATTAGCATTTTCATTCCTATTCCCACCCTTACGATTGTTCTTACCCTTCTTTTTATTACTTCCGGGTTGCTGGTTACCCTTATGGTATGACGATTGCACCGAAAGCACACTCACCATTTGGGTGGGTTGAGACAAAGCCGTGGCTTGTCCCGAAGCGGATTGGTTGATTGAAAATTGACTGACTTGTTTCACAACCGAATCCGCAGGTTTAGCACTCATACAACCAACAATGCCATCGGCATGTGGTCCAGGTTTAACTTTGGGGTCGAAACTAGAAAGTGGAGCATTGGGAATGATCTCATATAACAAACCGGATTGAGCATAAATCAAATCCAATTCCTGTGCCCTAAAAATGTCTTGTTCCTCATTTTGCATTCCAGATGTAGAAACATCCTTCGCTATATAAGGAAATAACGACTTAAGGAACCATTCGAGGAGGAATTCCAGTGGTATAAAGGCTTTAATAAACCTCTTCCGTCTACACCACTCTTGGATATGGTTCGAGATATGCGTGGGTTTATCCTATAGAAATGTCGACAAGAGTTTCGTACCAACGTCATGATGAACTAGTAGCTGTAAGTGGTTAAGAAAAGTCATCGCTAGGTCATCGAACAAAGCGAATGCCCCCTAGGTAACTCTATATACCATTTCGCGGCAGGCCCTGTAAGGGTGCGTTGAAACAACCTTAAATAGATCAAATCCTCGTGTAAGGAATTTGAAGAGCACCATAGGTGAAACATTGTAACATGTTCGCTTGGATCCTCTCCAGGTTTGCGCTCGAATGTGGGTATGTCTGAGGGAAGCTTAGTAGGGATAGTCGTCCAAGTCGGGTCATGAGATACAGGATCGTTCGTCAATCTTGACAAGTCAAGAATATTTAGCGTTGCGAGGAAAGGGAGCCTAGGATGAGCATGTTGGTGCACCATTCCCTGATAGTTTTGATTCACATAGGTTTGAATACCGTAACCACCATGGACTTGACCATAGTTCCCTCCTCCCGTTTGACCCGTGTAGGGTGGCATGGAAGCACCATAATGTGGTGTACCTTGACTATGTGGGGCTACAAAGCCATAATTAGGAGAGTAAGCAGGTTTTTGATTCTTGTACCCATAAGGTGAATAACCCTGTCCATAATATGTCCCATAATAAGGTCCGTAAGTCATCCCATGAGATGTCCCATGAGACACTCCGTAAGTAGGAATATACGCTCCGGAAGTAGGAATATACACTCCAGAAGTAGGGATATATGCTCCGGAAGTAGTAACATTACCTCTAGAAGTATGAACACAACCTTCCAAAACAATGGGCCGTACTTGAACCTGAGACACAACTGGTCGAGTAACGACAGTACGGAAATGACTCGTAGCAACATTCCGGCCCGAAGGACCACGTGAATGAGGTGGAGGAACAAAATTCAAAGAACAAGGAACCGAGGATGAAGGGATCTGTGAAACTATGTACGTGGTGTTCCCTATAGTCACTTGTCTTGGATATGGTATCCTAATAGGATCACTAACCCTAGGCCTAGCAGGAATATGTGATGTAGCTTCCATCACCGGGATGGAAGGTGCAATGTGACTTGTGCTCCCAAACCTCTCCGCATGGTAAGGAATAGGATTGCCCCCAGGTGTAGTGTTAGGCTCAAAATATGACTCGACATGAAATTCCAAATCATGTGTGGGCATACCAGACATACCATAACTACCATAACTAGTGCTCGCGGGCTCATAATAAGTCTCGTCTTCCGGCATGCCATATCGGTGATGCGTCAATGGGGGATCAACACTAGAGTAAGTAGGTCTATCATGAAAAGTACCTATCTCAGAAATTACAGGACCTAACTTAGTCATATCAGGTGAAGGATCATAGTTAGGAGTAAAATCCCCATCTTCCACTTGAATGGGAGAGGGTGGCTCAGGAATACCTTCTTCATGGTCTCCCATTGCGTGTGAATCAATGTGCGAAGTAGTCCGCCTAAATCGTTTGTTTCTTTCTTCCAAAGGAGGAGGAGATGTAGAAGATGAAAGTCTTGCTAACCGACGAGAACGGTGAGGAGTCGCACCCAAATCCACAATGACTCAAAAAATGTAAAATACTCTCTAATTACGCAAACCCTAGGCAAGCTAACGTGCAAAGAGCATACGCCAATAAAATCTAAAGCCAAACACAAGCAATCAAGGGTAGGATAAATGAGCTCCCGAATGAAGCAGGTATGTCTCGCCTAGGAGAGGCTTGAGACTCCCATACATAACAAGCGGAGGTACGTAACCAATTATTGTGGCCCTCAGCTTCAACGCGTAAAGCGACTGTGCTGTCCGACCCCAACCTAGCCGGGACACCCACAGAATAACCCCTGCAAAGTACCCCCTCGATATCCTAGGTAAGGAAACTAAGGTCACCTCAATATAATCAATGCTCAGGCAGACAGTCACAGGCGGGATTGACCGTATGGACAGGGTAGCAAAGCCCGAAACTCCCAAAAGAGCCCCCAGATACGAATACAATCCTAGAAATATATCCGGTGCTACTCAGTTATGACTAGGGGTCATCCCAATCAATAACCACTCACATTGCCTTGTGCTTAGCTCCCTTTTGAGAGGAGGATCCTGAGAAACACCAATTATACCAAGGAATTTCACACTCTCACCTGGATAGACACATACATGTTGTTGTTTAGTGGTCTTGGAGAATTTACTCACAATGAACTATTCCAAGACCCTAAAACCTAATCTTGTTGGTGAACCCTATCAAATAAAATAGTGTAGTTCATTTTAATTAAGCGTTGATTTTAATTGGCTTTATTACTCAAAAAAGGTAGATGACTGTGCAACCAATGGTGTTATGATGCAACATAAAGCAAAATGCACACCTAACAATCAATGCAAATGCATTGTGTCCATGAAAAACAGGGTATGCTACTACGTGAAATGCAAAATTTTCTTCAAATGATAAATGCAAGCTTTCCTATATGAAATATTGACTAATACTTCAAAGAAAATCTAGTGCAAGTACCATGCAAAATGCATAATGATAATCAAATATTTTTGAATTTTTTGAAATAAAAATGAGATACTAAAGCAAAAGAATGATTCTACAACCCCCAGACTCTGCAAGCACAATCATGCAGCACTTAAGCAAAGTAATAAGGTAAAAGAACTCTAATGCACTAATCCCAAAACAAAAAATCAAAAATGAAATGACAAGAACATTCTTCAAAAAAAGAAATTTTACCCTAAAAAAAACGTCTCTGGTCAGGAACAAAGGTGTATACAGACTCTAGCAGTATCAAAGGTGACTCAGCAATCATCAAAATTCACCCAGCAACAATCAATCTTCCTCAAGAAGGCCAAACTAAGGGCATGCGCGACTGTTCGCAGTAAACCCACGTGTGTATGTGGATATAGCAGTCAAAACGGCGTATATACGCGACTGTGAGTTCAAAACTCGCGTACAGGAAGAAAAGTGCATAAAAATAAAGGCAAATAGACAAGCTGAGACAAAATTCACACCAATCAGACACTACCAGGCTAACATGCTCGCAGACCCGACACAGAAACAGAGAAAAAAGAGCAATTCAAAGTCATTGAATGCCAATAGAAAACCCCCAAAGTACAACTACTAGGAACTCCCCAGCGAAGTCGCCAATTCTGTTACAGAGAGAAATTCCTATGGATTGGGGTACCAAAATAGACAACTTGACTCCATAAATCAATCCTTTCCAATATGCAAGAGAAATCAAATATCTAACACTAAAGGATCAAAACTCGTACCTTATTCCGGACGATTGAAGTAGATCCCCGTTGAGCTTTCCAACTTCAGCTTGAATTGATGAATCACTTCCTCAACAATAAGTAAACAAGATAAGCATACTATATATATTGGTGTTAGATCTACTCTAGCATATATAATCAACAACGTATAAGCATTTGAAATCATCTATGGATAAAATATTCATTCAAACATACATTATTGGACAGGAAAAGATATTTCTATTACTATAAAATCAGAGATTACAATGAATACAACCTCTGTCGGCATGTCTGCGAATCGGAGAAACTGAATCCCCCACTTGGGCCTCCACCACCTCAATCCTCCATCTTTCGATAGCAAGCTCATAAGAAAAAGGCAAGCTTGGGAAGAACACTAAAGTGCTCCAAGGGACAGAGGGATGCAGACTCAAGCACAAGTTCCGGCAACAATGGACTATAGTTTCTTTGCTCTCAATTCTCTTATGCCTTCAATGTATGCAAAGGGTTCCTTATATATCATTTCAATGGGGTAATGAAAGGTCGAATCCGAGTGATCTCAAGGCATATGGAAGGTTAGGAGACAAGTGAGTCAGATCCATGTCAAGGAAAACTCCAAAAGGATTTGGATTTTTGTACACATCCCGATGTACGCGGTTTTAGAGGTCAAACCTGCGTATATACGCGATAAAGGGTTTAAAAGTCGCGTATAGAAATTTTCACATTTTTTAGGGATGGTATAGGAAACATCAAAGGACAAAAAATGGTCCAAGGGATCTAAGGAGTTTGCAGAGGGACAGGGGAAGGCCATACAAGTGTGATTCACCTGGTGTGGTAAAATCTGCTATAACATGGCCGCAGTGTAAAAAGTTGTTAAAAATAATACTTGGTGAGGGAATTGAGTATGTTGGGGTGAAGTACACTGGTTTGAATATCCCTACAGAACATTTAGTAAAATGCACTACAACTTGGTTGACTATACCTAAGTAAGAATGGGTACACTTGTTTATTCGTACCTTAGATATTATATCAAGAAACTGGTATACAAAGTTGGAACTATGACATGGAACTAGAGATTGGGAGGATATGATTATGAAATTTAAAAATAATTTCATCTTTGAGGATGACATCCCAATAATGGATTCTCTATAAGTTGTTAAGTAGATATATTTTGAAGAAATACCTTTACCTGGATATAAGATGCCATGTTGGGCTACAACATTTCAACATGCATGGGAATGCTATAATATTATTGGATACCAAGAAGTTGATGACCCAAGGGACATGTATGTACCAGAGTGAGAGGGTAACTATGACATAGGAGGGCCTGAGATAGAATCTTCCAATTTTGTGAATCCCTTGAAAACTAGAAAAATCAATATTGGTTCAGAAGAGAATCCTAGGTTTGCTAATATAGGGTACTATTTGGATGATGAGATTGTTGAAAAAATCATTGATTTATTACACGAGTTTCATGATCTATTCCCTACTAAGTTTTCATAAATGAAGGGTATTGTTGGTGACTTACGAGAAATAAAGATACCACTTAATCTCGATTCAAATCATGTTAAACAACGGCCTTACATGTTGAATCCAAGATATAAGGAGAAAGTGAAGGTTGAAGTTGATAGGATGTTGGATGCATGCATCATTGAACTTGTGGAAGAGTTGGAGTGGATTATCTCTATGGTAGTCTAGGATAAGAAGACATGGGAAGTTATGATTTGTGTCGATTTAATAAAGTTGAATGATGCATGCTTACATGATCCATTCCCCACCCATTTTGTAGATGAGGTGTTACAGAACGTTGGAGGACGTGAACCTTATTGATTTATTGATGGGTTTTCTAGATACTATGATATAATTAAGATTGCTAAGGAGGGTCGAAATAATACTACATTTGTAACAGAGTGGTGCTATTACCAATATACAATGATTCCATTTGGGATAAAGAATGCCCCTTCTATTTTCTCTAGGGTAGTTTCCGTAGCTTTTGAATAATTTATTTAAAAGTTTCTAGAGGTATACTACAACGATTGGACAGTTTTTGGCTTATTAAAGAATCATATTGAAAACATGAGGTTGATGTTGGATTGATGTATACAATACCAAATCTCTTTGAACTTAAAGAAATGTATCTTTTGTGCTCCTTTTGGTATTCTATTGGGACATGTAGTATGTAAACACGACCTTTTAATGGATCCTACAAAGATTGCTATTATTGTGACTTTCCACCACCTACATCGGTACGACAACTAAGGACAACATTGGGTCATATAGGTTCTTATAGAAAATTTATTAAGGGATATGCACATATTACTGCACCTATGGAGAATCTATTCAAAAAAGATATTAAATTTCAGTGGAATGGAGAATGCCATAAGAGTTTGGACACATTAAAATAAAAGATGGTCACTGCAACAATCTTGGTCTTTCCAGATTAGAGGAATGAATTTCATGTACATGTCGATGCTTCATCTATAGCGTTGGGTGCAGTTTTGGCATAGTCAGGAGAAGCATACATAGACTACCCTATTGATTTTGCTAGCAAGAAATTATCTACAGTTGAAAGAAACTACACTAATATAGAAAGAGAAGGGTTAACAATGGTATATGAACTTTAGAAGTTTAGACACTATTCGTTGGGGTCTCATTTAAGATGTATACTAACCATCCTACTTTAAGATATATAGTTAATAAGTCGGTGTTGGAGGGGGAAGATATGCAGATGGTTGTTGTTGTTTCAAGAGTATGAATTTGACATTATAGTTAAACCATGAAAGTTAAATGCGGGCCTTGACCATTTGTTGAGGTTGGATACATAAGAAGAAACAATAAACTTGGATGATAATCTACTTGTTTCACAATTATTATCAGTAAGGATGGTGGATAATTGTCTTGAATACATTGTTCAATTTTTGCGTACAAGTATGGTTCCTGCAGATTACACTGTGGTGTAGAGGAAACAATTGGTTGTAAAGGCGATAGACTACTAGCTAATACAATGGCAATCATATATGTTTGGTCTAGATGAAATTTTGAGAATATGTGTGCTATAACATGAAATGACTATGACATTAGTAGAGGCTCATGATGGTGTTGAGAGAGGACACTATGCATGTAAGGATACAACACATAAAATATTGAGGGAAATCTTTAATGGCCTACTTTATACAAAGATGAAAAGGAATATTGTAAATCTTGTGATGCATGTCAAAGAATTGGAAAGCATTCAAGAAGGGATGAAATGCCACTAGTACCTCAGATAACATTACAAGCATTTGAAAACTGGGTTGTTGACTTTATTGGACCAATTAACCCACTTGCAAAGATGAAAAGAGCTATATAAATCATAACTGTGATGGATTACTTGACTAGGTGGGATGATGATGAGCCAGTTAAGGATTGTGGTTCTGTGACTGTTGTGAGGCTTTATATTACTTGAAAATGTGGTTACTAGGTTTGGTTGTCCTAGTATTTTAATGAGTGACTAGGGATCCCATTTCTTAAATAACACTATTGAAGCATTGACATAAAATTTTTAGTTCTACCATAAAAAAAGTATACCATACCACCCATAGTCCAATGGAACTGTCGAATATTTTAATAAGATTTTAGAAAATTCCTTAACTAAAGGATGCAATGTAAACCACTATGATTGGGATCTAATGATACCAACAATGTTGTGGGAATATAGGAATGCTTGTAAAAAGTTGACAGGTCAGATACTATCCAGGATGGTTTATGTACAGGAAGTTGTAATGTCGATAGAGTACATTATGCCCAATTTAATGATTGTTGTTTTTACAGAAATGATAGATATTGGAGCAATGGAGGAAAGGTTATCACAATTGTTGAAGCTAGAAGAAGCCAAATTTATTGTCGGTTTTAATCAACAAGTACTGAAAGCAAGGAAAAAGGCATCGCATGATTGGCATGTCAACCAAAAGAAGTTTCACATGGGTTACCTAATCCTCCTCTATGACAGTAAGTTCTTAAAACATCCTAATAAGTTTAGAATGCATTGGTTGGTACCGCATGTGATTAAGATTGTAACACAAGGGGGTATGTGCAATTACAAAAATTTAATGGATAAATCATGAAGGGTTTAGTTAATGGAAATGGACTAAAACTATATAAGTACACGTGTACTTTCATTCATCAATAATAAACAGAGTTGTGATGTCCAGGAGCCAAATGTTGAAATGGGAATCAAATGCAAACAAGAGTCTTCATGTATGTTAGGGATTGGGTTCTGCCAAATTTAGTTAGGGGTGTATATAGGGATGCATATATCGAAGATATTTAAAGAAAAAAGAGAGAGGGAAAAGCGGCACATTAATGGCAAAATGTGTCGGCTTGTGGTGGAGAAAATGCATTATTTCCTGACTAAGAATGAACCATGTGAATGGTACGAAGGCGTTAAGGGGAGTAAATGTAGGATTGATTGAATAAATCCCAAGGAGATCCAAACTGATCCAAAATATCTAGGCTTAATATGATGATAAGACATGATTGTGGGGTATTAAAAACCATAAAGGCATGGAAATTAAGTTCATTGTTTGCCGAGTGTTATTGAGACTTCATCTAAGAGTAGAGTCGATGAACTAGTTCATTGTGAAAGAGTATTCCCAAGATAACTATCGAGTAGATTGTTAAAGAATTTATGGAGTCAAGAATCCCACAACACTAAGAAAAACTAGATTTAGTAACAATGGAGGCACCATCAGTGCCATCTGCACCGAAATGAAGGTCACCTCACATGACGAATCCTGAAATGCAGAGAAAGACAAGACATGATGTAGAATCTTTGGGGTTTGGTATATGCTCAGTTCTACCAGATTATGTACTGTCGAGGAAGAAAAATGCTAAACTCATTTGACTGCCCAAAGATGCTAAGTATCCACTTGATATGCCTATGATTCTGCAGGGATTTTTAAAGCAAGGGGAAATGTCAAAACCTGAAATTTTCAAAAAAATTTTAAATTTTGAGATAACAACAAATGCTATAACCTGCAGTTTACTAGCAGCTATAGGTTAGCAATACACGAAACGGTCAAGTGATTAGTTTTACTAAATCTCAATTATGTTAACTTAGTAGTTCATTTTTGTAACAAGAATAAGGTTTTACTTGCGTATTGTTTTATTTCAGTTTACTGATGAGTCTCTTCATGTCAAGTAGGTGGAATCTAACTTTTGAATCTGGGGCTTACTTAGCAATTGTGCTAACGCAGAAGATTACTGGTTCTTACAGGTTTACTGGTATGATTGAACGAGTATGTTTTATAAATTCTTAAAGTATCCAGCAGTGTTTTATTTGCAATTATAAGGCTTAGTAATTAAGCTGCTAAATTCTAAACAGCTTCCGTGAGGTAAAACCATTTGGCTTCCTTAAATTTTTCTTGTAATAAAGTTCAGAAGTACGTAGCGACAGTAAGATATGTTTGCGACTCTAAAATTATAATCTCAGTTACAAAGTACTTCTACTTTAGTGTGCATAAATTTCAATGTTATAATGGTTGTTTTGTCAGTATGTAAACAATAATATATTATCTTATCTGTGTAACAACTGTTCCACATTTCGCTTCTGCGAGGAAACTTACAGCCCTTAACCTTCTTGTCGTTACAAGTTTGTTTTGTGCTAACAACAAAAATAAACCATAATGATTTTTCACATAAAAATCAATGTTTGCCTATACTTTTTAACTTCATGCCGAACCATGTGGTTCTAATAATTATGGACTCAAGTAGGATCATTCCTATTCAATTTCTTAAATTTCTATAATACTTCTCTTGTATTAAAATTACTGTTTACAAACAGTCTTTCTGAGATTGATGCCTTCGAAACAGGTCGACTTTCTAGCTATTTTGTATAATTCTATAACCACTTCACTAACCAATAGACATGGTGAATCATTTAGTAAATACCAAGTTGAGTTACAACCAAAATCCATCAAATTTTCGTCGCTCTGAACTATGTAAAGGAATTTCATAAGATTGTTCTTACAATACATTTTGTCAACTTCATAGTTCTATTACCATTTGGTTTATTAGTTCCTATATGTCTTATAAACACGCATAATCTATTTTGTTTAATAGACACTCAGTCTATAATTAGTTCAAGGTCATAAACATATTTAAAATAGAGTTTATGATTCTCCAAAATACTTCGTTGTGCCACTTATAAAAGTTATAACTTGATTTGTCGTTTTACAAGAGATTAACCATGTATAAACTATAATATTTTTACATAGGAAAACTATAGTTGTTTAGTGGTTAGCTTGAGCTCTCCCATAACATATGATCTCTATCCAAAACAAGGTAATTGTTTAGAGAAAAGAATTGCTACCATCCAAATCGTGTTTGTGATGTTACAATATAATAAACATAAGGTTAATGATGAAATGAGTCTTATACATAAACGATTTCAGGCATTTACCAAGGTTTCAAAAATGAAACTTCTTTGCTAGGTCAACGTAATTCACAACGTTGATATTCCATCACCAATATAGTAAGTCATATGATGAACAATGTGATCGATTTACAAGGCAATTATTTGGTTTATGACATAGTTTATACCTTGTTTCAATAATTAAATAATTGGTTATCATTTTATGCAGGCAACTATAGAATACGATCCACTGCATGGTTTGATTTACGTGACCACGTGGTATTCTCCTGACCAAGCGTGGAAGATATAAGAGGCACTGTAACCCTAACCCTTTTCATTTCTCCTCCGCAGTTCACGTTGCCCCTTGAGGCTGCTCTGCTTGGCTTTCATGGTGGTCGTCGGTCCTCTTCTGCTCCAGTTGTCTCGAGTATTGGGTTAGTGTTGCATTTACCTCTGGTGTTTGGTTTTTAAGCCATTCTTAGTGGCTGTGAGTTCTCACTCTACAAGCTTTGTTGATTCTACCATTGCCCTTGGCTTGCTGTCTGCTCCAGCTTCCTTTCGTTGTCCTCGTGGCTCGCTGTCTGCACCAGTTTCCTTTCGTTGTCCTTGTGGCTCGCTGTTGCATGAGGTTTAGTCTTACAGACTGTTTTTGCAAGTCTGTTGGTGACAGTGCTTTTATTAGGCTGTTCGTCGTTTCAATTGAGAGGTAAAATTTTGTTTTTGCTTTTATTTAAATTGCAGCAGGTGTATTGCTATTACAATGGCACAAACAGATCTTAGGCTATTTATTTACTGATAGTCGTCTTTTAAACTCCTTACAGGTGCTTGCCACTATATGCATTCATGGTGGAGGAAGTATGCAGTCAATATTCGAATGCCGTGGCTCGTGGCTTAGTTCGGGTAAGCCCTGTGGTCCATGTGTTGGGTTTTCACCCTACTTGTATCAGGTGGTCATTTGGAATAACCCAGGGTTTGGGGAAGCCTTCCTCAACTTGCCATAAGTTATGTGGTTTATTTTTATAGGTCATTTGTTGATTTACCCAGTTTCAAACCCTCGCTAGTTGATGGGTAGACTCGGTTTTAAACTGAGCAATGTAAATAGTTTTTGATGTTTAGCTTACGGCTTGTTTAAATTAATAGTTTTCTTGTAAATATAGTTCTGTCTTCCAACTTGTCTTGGTTTATCAAATGTTTAATAATAAGCTCTGCGTAGTCAAGGTTTTTACCTTTCTCCACTATAGATGAAGTTTTGTACTCTGTTTAAAGTTTATTATTAATGTTTTTACGACTGATACATACAGTCATAGTTTAGTTATAATTCTTGTTTGTTTTTATTCAGAGCTATGAGCTAGGGTTTATCCTATGGAAACCCTCGTTTTTAAATAAATTATTCTACTTAATTTTTAACAAATTTTAATACTTATTTAGTTGACTGTTAACTAGTATTACATAGTATTGTTGAAAATCTAGTTTATAATAATTACCACTGTCTTTTTTGTTTGTCCTTAAAGGACTGTAAGTAATTTATAATAACCTAGTTACTTAATGGTTACATAATTCAATAAATTTGGTTTATGAATTCAATGTATTGACATTTGTAATTGTAATAATTATAAGGGTTTTAACCCTGTCTTTCACTTTCACAGGTACACCCTGTTTGTAAAAATAAAAGAGAACAGTTCTTTTTATAAGTATACATTTTATGTATGTTGTTCATTATTGTATTTTATCTCTGTGTAATGAATTTAATTTGTTCTTTTTATGGTTAAAAAGAACTAATCTTATCGTTTATCCTACATTACTACTGTATATAAAGAATACTGGTAGATTTCTTCAGTTTGTTAAAAGAATTAATAATAAACAATACTGTTTATGTTGATATTATTATCCGTGAATTTACTGTATTTTATTAAGTACGTAATTGCACATATACTTTATTAATAAAGACTGAGAACAGTCTATAATAGTTTAGTTTATTTAATAAGATTATTTCTGTAAGCTTGGTGAAAGAAATAAGCATTTTCAAACCTGTCATTACTCCTTTACATATAATTTGTCTATAAGAGTTTAAGAACAGTTCCTTGTTAATAATGCTCTAAGCATAGGTTACTAATGTATTTTAGTTTATTTTAATTCTAAGGAAAATAATACTGTGAGAGTTTTAAGTTCTTTATTAATATACTCCTTATCTTGAATTAGTTTGTCTTTAGAATTTAATTAAGTCATCAATCCTTACTTAGGGTTCCAATAGTTGCAGGTTAAAATAGCTGTTATTATTTGGAAAAGATATAAACTAACATAACCATATTTAAATCCTTACTTAACATAAATAAATAAGCATTATAACTGTGACATTTCTATTTCTTCTATTTCAGTGTAGATGTATAGTTTGTAAAAGAAAGTACTGTGTAAAAGAATAACTTACATACTTGAACACATTGCTATTAGTAAAATAAAACGAGCCTGCACTTTTTCTAGCATTCTTAATACATAGTCTGGTTTTAACAACAACCCTACTAAACATATTAATATTCTTTCTGGAAGCAACTATCTACTGAAAGAAGAGATTCCAACACTCTGAAAAACATAAGTACTCTATTCATTTCAGATTCCTATCATACTTCATCCATTTTAAACACACTACCTGTGCTAGAGTACGGTCTGGTTTATTCCAGAAGGGGAAAAACATAGGTAGGATTATTTTTCATCAAATACAGATTCAGCATTCAAACAACTAAAAGATTTCAAGCTTTAACAGTTCACTACATAACATATAAATCATTCATTAATCATTCATTCTCAGATATAAACTTTTAACACAGTAAATAAAGACTATAGACCCTGTTTAAAGCTGGATGACAACAGCATTGGGAGGCCGTTCCTCCCTACCAAATCCTAGAGAGCGCTCAAACAATGACTTCTCAGGACCCCCGAGCCTATTCCTGGTCTCCTTGGTTGAGAACTGGTGGAGCAAACAACAAAATACTAGGCCAATGACTCAGTACTAACTCTGCACTCAGTAGCAAGATCTTTCAGCTGAAAAGCTGTACTAGATCACTTCCTGCAGTTTACCCCTCAAACACCTTCCACAAATTCCCTTCCCAAAGAAATCCTTTGAAGTTCATTCACCTGAATGATTCTCTTCTTGGAAAATGAGCAGCCTCAGCTCTCTTTAATGGGCTCTTTTATTAAGATTGCCTAGGTCTTTTTGGGTTAGTTGTCATTAATTGAGCCACCTGCTCTGATCCCACTTTCTTGGGGGATCATGACCCCAAATGTAGGGAGGTTGCCACCTGCAACATTGGAAGTGTTTGAGGATGCTTCCACTTGTCTATTTTCTCTCCACCTAGTCTCCTCCACCAACTTGACCAGTAACACTCTTTTTCACAGCTCTCCCAAGTTGTTGTCTCCACTTTTATTTATTTAAAATTAAAATATTCAGAATTACATTCAATATCCTTGACTCTGCTGAGTCATCATTTACAACTTAGCATTAAATTTAACATAATGTCTTGGAATAAAATCAAAATAAGATAATATTATTTTGCAAAATTGGGGCATGTGACAGGAAATGTTAGGAAAAGTTTCAAATCTCAAGTATGGACCATGACTTGAATGACCCAAACAAATTCCTAGAATATGCATAAGATAAAAACTTACAGAAGGTGTCGAATGAAGAAGTGGGCACTTGTGTCCTTGAACCACTAGAATGGGCTCGAGTATTGGATAATTCATTCATATTAGGTTTGCTAATGATACCACACTTTAGTCACAATGTAGAGATCAATGCCTGTGTGAAGCAGTTACTACTATGTGTTCGTGGAGGTTTTTTGCGGCTGGATAAGCAAATTTCATTTGATATTGACTTAGTGTCAAGGATTACGGGTCTAGTATCTACATGATGGGATATTGAAGTATACATTGTGTGGAAGGAGAAAGATAAGGATATGGAAAATAAAATGAAGGACAAGTATGAATTGGAGAAGGACACTAGAGGCAGGGTGATTTTAAGGGAGAAATTTCACCAATAGGCTATTTTTGGGCTATCTTTTAAAAAATATATTCGTTATTGGTCAATTTTAGTCTCTAATATCGCTTATATTTACATACATTTTTATTTTTTTTATCATAATATTCATAAAAAATTACAGGATTCAGTAGTAAATTGCATGTTTCATATTTAATTTTCACATGCATATCTATATATATATATATATATATATATATATATATATATGTTTTTCTCAATCCAAAATAATCACCTATAATACTATACTTAAGTATACTATTAGAATCCTTAAAAATAACCCTGACTAGAGGTTACACCACAACTTCCATTGATGGCCATTAAGTTAGATTTACGAGAAGGGCGCTAGCCAATAAGTTACTAAGAAAATTCCACCCAAATCAAGTCCCTACACTAGTGATTGCATTAGGAGAGAAATGTGTTGAAGGTGTTCAAATGAATTGGGCCACATTCCTGCTCAATGAATTCTTGAGCAATTGTCGTGATGCACAAGAAAAGGTAGTACCTTCCACTATTTGTGGTTATTGATATTAATTATGTTGGTTTCTTGGGAAGAACCTGAAGACCCATAGTTTGTTGCGGTACATCTTGGTTATGTTGGGTATATGTTGTATTCTTTGCATGTGCATGTTGAGGGGAGGTGCATCTATCAATGCTACGCCTGACGATCCCTGTCAAAACCTTCATGGAAACAGTGATGATCCCTGTCGGCACTATTTTCAGGAATTTCTAGAAATATGTAATTTAATCCTGGTTAAGGGATTAGAGTCTATTTTCTAATCCAGGTTAACATATTAGGGTATTGGATGCTATTGAATACCTATATTTTGTATTTTGAGGGATTCATAATGATAATGAGAAAATAGGAGGTGTGGCTCCAAGGTTTGTTGGTTTTCCCAATTAAGGGTTTCCAGGGTAAATCTTCGTGTTTATGTGTGAATGTTGTGTTGTAATCTGTGTTTTACTTAAAATAATTTGTATGCTTTGCTTATCTGCATAGGTTTAAAACTTACATGTGGTATCAGAGCTCGATTTTTGGCATCAGTGGGACGCCTTTGTTATAGAAGGTTTGACACGGTTGATAGATCTTGGGTCTGTGATAAACCTGGGTTTAGTGGGAGATTTATAGATTTGATTTATGCATTGAAAGAGAATGGCAAGCAGTTCAAGAATTGAGATAGTGAAATTTAACGACCATAATTTTTAGCTATGGAAGCTCAAAATGGAGGATCTTCTTGTAGATTGGGAATAGTCGATTGATGTGTATCCGGGTATGGAACTCATTGAAACACCATAAGATGATTGGGGTAAATTGGAAAGAAGGGTGAGGAGTAGAATATAATTATGCTTATCAGAATCTGTGTTGTTGAATGTATCTGGTGAAGATAACGTGGTAAAGCTTTGGGGGAAACTAGGGAATTTGTATCAATCAAAATCCCTTGTAAACAAGTTGTTTCTCCAAAAAGAATTTTTTTCAACTCATAATGGATGAAAATGACACAGTGACAGAGCATTTGAATGTCTACAATACTCTGGTGAGTCAAATAACCTCTGTTGGCATTAAAATGGTTGAAGAAGATAAATGTATTATATTATTGTATTCTTTGCCAGATTCCTAGGACAACCAAATTGTTGCAATAGGTAGTGCTAGTCAAGAAACCTTAAAATTTGATGAAATAATATCATCCATACTATCATAAGTGATGAGGCATAAAACAATGGATAATCATAGCATGGATGCCTTGTTTGTGAGAGGTCGCCCCTAGGAGAGAAATACAAATAAGGGATATGGGGGATATCTAAATCTAAGGGTAGATCTAAATCCCTAGGAAAAGGAATAAGGAAGTGTTGGAAACGCAGGAAATATGGGCACTAAAAAAAGGATTGCAGATCTAAGAATGTTGAGAAAGAAAAGGGATATGAGGATACCCCTTCCACAGAGGCAAAGACCTCCTCATAAGAATGAGGGGATGTGTACCTAACTTCCACTGGTAATCATTCAGAACGTGATATATGGATGATTGACTCTGGTGTGTCATGTCATATGACCCCTCATAGGGAGTGGCTCTGTGAATATGAAAAGTAAAATGGAGGGGATGTGTACTTGGGAGATGAGTAACCAGCCAATATAATTAGACGTGGTAGATTCAAACTGGAACTCAAGGATGGAAGGATTAGAACTCTACCTAGAGTTCTACACATTCCAAATATAGCAAGAAACTTCATATCAATCAGAAAGATGGATGTTGTAGGTGTAAATACTATGTGTGAAGATGATGGTTACAAAATGGTTTGAGGATCAATGGTATTGATGAGGGAAGTTTGGTATGGAAATCTGTACAAACTATTGGGAAGAACCATGATCGATTAATGTAACAGTTTTGTTGTGCTTGAGGAAGGAGGTAAAGATGGAAGAACCCTAACTGCATCAGGAGGAAAGACAATGCTATGGCATCAAATATAGGGGCATATCACATAAAAGAGACTTTGAGCATTACAAGGTAAAGGCATGGTTGAAAGTATGAATTATTGCACCCAGGATTTTGGTTTTTGTGAACATTGCATATATGGAAAACAAAATTAAGTAAGATTCATTGTTGGTGCTACAAGAGAAAAGGGAATTCTAGAGTTAGTACACAACGATGTATTTGGACCTGTTCATGTTCCATCATTAGGTATATATGTGTATTATGCTTAATTTATTGATGATATCTCAGGGAACACATGGATTTATTTCATTTGAAAGAAATATGAAGTATTTGCTAAGTTTAAATAATTTGAGGCTATTGTAGAAAATCAACCAGAAAAGAAAATAAAGGTGTCGAGGACAAATAATGGTGGAGAGTTCTGCAGGAATGAATTTGAGGAATTATGTAAGAAGTGTTATATAGCAAAGAAAAATACTTATCCATACACACCTCAACATAATGGATTTTCCAAGAGGATGTTTAAGATGGTGATTGAAAAGGCAAGAAACATGCTAAGCAATGCTGGGATAGGACAAGAATTATGGGCAGAGGCGGTGGAGACAACATGTTACTTGGTAAATCGATCACCCACATCAATACTGGTTGACAAAACTCCACAAGAGGTATGGAATAGTAATAAACCCTCTATTAACTATCTTATTTTTTTGATTGTGATTCTTATGTACATGTTCCAGAGGAGAAAATGAGCAAGTTGGATAACAAAGCTGAAAATGTATGTTTATTGGCATAAAGACAACTTGAAAGGTTATAAGATTTGGAATCCTATAACTAAGAATACTGTTTATAGTTGAGATTTTGTGTTTATAGAGGTAAAAGAAGTCCCCAGAAAGGAAGTGAATCCAATGAAAAAGGAACCAGAGAAGATAGAGTTTGAGTTAGAAGGTGAATAATTTGAGTAAAAAAAAAAGATGAATAAGAAGAAGAAGAACCTCATACCCCAGTTTGAGGAGATCATCTCGAGAAAGAAGAAAACAATAAAGGTATTCCCCTCTTTATTTTATCTCTCATTTTTCTTTATCTATTACTGATGATGATCCTAAAAAGGTGAAGGAAGTTATTGATTCATAAGATAGTGATCTTTGGAAAAATACCATGGTTGAAGAAATGGATGCCTTGGACAAAAATGAAGCTTGGAATCTAGTCCAGTTACTAACTGGAGGGAAATACGTTGGGAGCAAATGGTTGTCTAAAAAGAAGTTGAATGCAGAAGGTAAAGTGGAGAAGTACAAATCCCGCTTGGTAGATGTTAGTGCTAGAAATTGTTCCTAAACTACCACAATAACAAGCTAAGACAATCTCAAAATGAAATAGAATAAAATTGGTTTTTTAAGGTTTTGGTTTAAAACTTCATCAACAAGAAGGTAATAAACATCCACAAGATAATATAGAACTAAATCATGCACAAGTTAGATAAACTGGAGATCAAACACATCCCAATAAGCCATAAACATTACACATGAAATACTAATTTCACCCACAGGCTACAAGCATTTACATGAATAAAACCTTTAAACAAGAAATAAAATTGTAAACTGAGCAATCAACCAGATCAGAAATGAAACAGCATGACAGGTAAAAGGGATTATCAGTTTATATATAATCAATAACAGTCATCCACTTACATAAGAGTTATAAATGCTAGCTTTAGAAATCACAGCTCAAAAAGCCTCTCCTTGAGTGAAAAATCCAACCCTTATACTGTATGTTTGTCTTCCTTTTATCATTACAAAGGTAAAGTAGTTCCATAACTACTTTGTAGGTCTAAATTTGAAACAGTTACATCAATTAGTTACATGATAACTCAAAATATTTAAAGACAATTCACCCAAAATAGCAATGGGGGATTTGGGGAAATTTGGCGAATTTCTGAAAATTTGGGTCTCAAAGACGCCTTCATATCTCTCTATCCAGGACACCTGTGCAAAAAATGAGAGCGTTTTTTTAAATGAGTCTGTTATGAACAAACACCTCTCTTGGTTTTTAAAAATTCTCCTTCAATTGATCGAAATACGTGCTGGAAATTTGTGACTAAAACAAGAAATTATTAAATAATTCAAACCTTGAAAATAGGCCACAAAGATGAATTTGAATCTATCAAACGATAGCAGTTGTTGCAAAATTGAGAGAGGTTTTTGTGAATGAATTTGTTGTGGAAAAATTTCTCTTTTGGTTTTCCAGAATTCGTTTCCATCACCTCGTAATCTGGTCCCAATGATAATGACAAAAACAGGAAAAACATAGCTGCTACAAGAATCCTTTTTTGAATATTTTTTAACCAAGGCTTTAAAAGGAGGGGTAGTAATAAGATAAAATTTTGAAAAAAACTTTATTAAAAGTTTTTGAAAGCTTAAATATATATATATTTAAGCTTTCAAAAACTTTTAATAAAGTTTTTTTCAAAATTTTATCTTATTACTACCTTAAAATAATGAAATAATCAAAACCATTAAAAGCATAAAATCAAACAAAAAGCACTGATTGCCAAAAATTCTCAAAAGCAACTTAAAATATAAAATCATAGTAAACCAATGCTTGAAAAAATAAGACAAATAAACTAAGAACAACATCTAGTTATAACATCTGGCTCCTGCTGCGGGATGAAATCCTCCTTGTGAGGTTTCAAGAACCTATAGATCAGTGCCTTATGCCCACTCAACTAAACCTGTCTATTACTCTGCAAAAATTCCATTGGGATATGGAGTCTTTATTCAATCTCTGCAACTTTCTCAAACTCTGAACACATACCTCTGAAATGACAAAATACTGCTACAAACCATCATACTCAAAAGAATCTACATGCTCGTATAGTGAGCTTATTCTGCTATTTACTCCTACTTCTAATCGGAGGAAACAACCCAATCAAGTGTAATCATACTTCCAGTGAAGCCAAGAAACCATTTTACTAAGAATCATAATTCCATGTATGCTATTGTTTGAGAAGACCCACAAAAGATGTGATAAATGCAATAAAGAGTCTGTAGGTAGCAAATATTTACTGGAAATAGGAAGTATGCCAAAATTTGGAACATTAGAAACCTTTGAAAAATACAACTCCATCCAAGAAGCCACGGGATCATGAAACTCATGCAAAATTATTCCTTCATGTTGTTCAAAAAGAAAGGACTGCAAATGGGTGTCCTCAATTCTCAATACTCCATGAGATAATGCAATAAGAGAACAATATATAAAATCTTCAACTCTGTTGAGGTTATACTGTTTTATATCTTCCACTAACTCAAGCTGACTGATTTCTGAAGGGTGCTACTTAACTAATGAGGACGGAAAGAATGGTTGTAGTATTTATTTATATCCATAAAAATTGGCATATTTTCATAATGGTTTTGGGCAGCAAAGTTATCATGACCATTGCTATTGGATACATCTAATATTATACTCAAAGTATCTACAATCTGGCTGCTATCAATTTGAGAGTCAAAGCAATTCAGAACTTTTTCTTGTTCAATAAAAAGATTGGAATATAATTCACCTACAATCAGTTTCTACTGATCATGAAACTTTCGATATAAAAGTTCAATGTCTTCATCATATTGTTGATGTATTTGTAACTTCAGAATGTATTCTTCTATGTATCTTATATATTGTAACCCGATGTTTATTCCGGGATGTTTCTATTATGTATTTGTGTCATGTTGTCATGCCCTGATGTTCCGATCGGGAGGATTAATAAGGTAAACAAATCTTGTCAAGTCATTGTTAAAGTCCCCACAGTTTCGGGGCAGTAGAGTTATTATACACTCATTGAGATGTAGGCTCTAGTAAGTAATTGTTAAGTTGGGCCGACATGATTGAGTGCACTTCAAGTGAATGGAAGAATATAAATAGAGAGTGAGAGCCTCTCTATTTATCACTTGTAACACACATCACTCACTCACTCAAGTGTGGCGCATTAGTGAGGAAGGAAATACACTGGGACTAGAGAAGAAGAAGACTACTGCTGTCGGGAGTGCATCTTACTGTTTTGGGGTCTTACATCTTGTGTTGATTCTATCTTTGAGGAAGTTGCGGGGTTTTCTCCATTTATGGTTTCCTCGATAAAAAACATTGTGTTCATTGTCTCTTGTGTTTGATTGCTGTACTTGTTATTCTCTCAGTAAAGATCCTAACATAATGCTAGCTTAATGTTGAAAAACTAACATGGTATCAGAGCTAACCTGAGAAGAAGACACTGTGCAGCTGCGGGAACTAGGGCTTCCTAGTTTGTGGACCTTCCTCCACAGATTTTCAGCAAAAGTAAGGTGGAACAACTCTCCTCCTTAGGGCGCATCTTTCTGTAGAAACAAAATCCAATTCTGAGGTTTTTCAGTTTTGGACCTATCACTGGGGTCGGAAATTAGGGCCTTTTACAGAAGAGGAATTTTTCAGTGAGCCCAGGCCTGGATTGATCTCCTCCCCAAAATCGAAGTTAGGGACAAATTTCAAGGCATTTGGGTGGACAGAACTCCAAAAAAGAAAAACCCTAGTTTGCTCATGAACCAGCTCTGCAAGATTTCAGCTCAAGTTTCAGATCCGGCATCTTGAACCTGGTAAGATCTAAAATCTTTTGTATTTCCATTTGAGGTTCTCATTTAAGATGTCTCATCATACCAAGCTTGATGAAAAGCTTTAGGGAGCTGATAACTTCTGAGCCTAGAAGTATAGGATCTCCCTGATCCTGTAAGAGAATGAATTAGAATCCTACATTCATGAGGAGGTTCCAGTTCCAGAGGGAGATGAGGCAAAGGCCTTACATAAGAAGAAGATGGTTATGGCAAAGCGGATCATTTCTGATTCTATTAAGGATCACCTTATCCCACAGGTGTCCTCTCTCAAGACACCTAAAGCTATGTTTGATGCCCTAACCAAATTGTTTGAAGGAAAGAACATCAATCGGAAGATGACCCTAAGGAACCAACTGAAGAATGTGAAGATTCAGAATGCAGAAAATATCCAGTATTACTTCACAAGGGTTTCTCAGATCAAGGAACAATTAGAAGCTGTTGATGAAGAAGTGGAAAACGCAGAGATTGTGATGACTACTTTGAATGGCTTCCCTAGGTCATGGGATGATTTCATTCAAGGAATTTGTGCTAGGAATAAGTTAGTCAAGTTCAGAAGACTATGGGAAGAAAGCTCTCAAGAAGAAGCTCGGATAGCAGCCTGAGAAGAGAAGATGGGAAGTGAAGACCAAGCTCTCACGGTACACTCCAAGACTCATTCCAAGTCAACAAGAAATAAATTTCATCGCTCTAGAGGTAAGCATTCTCACAAAGATAATACTAGAAGAGATATGTCTAGGGTCATATGCTATGCTTGTGATGAAGTAGGACACTTTGCAAAAGATTGTCCTAACAAACAGAAGATAGTAAAGAAGAGCAACAAAAGAAGACATCATGCTCATGCTGCAGAGGATGATGAACCATCCAGAAAGAGAACCAGATATGAAATTGAAGATTCTTCAAGCGAGGATGAATATGTTCTGATATCAACTCTCACAGGTAACATTACTAAAGGAATTGATGATTGGCTCATAGACAGTGGGGCTTCCAAACATATGACGAGATTCAAGGAATATTTTATAAGACTCTCAGAACATGAATCACCTCACAAGGTGAAACTAGGAGATGACTACCAATATCCAATAAAAGGTAGTGGGGAATCTTCATACAAGCTAGACTCTGGTAAGTCTCTAACAAAGAAAGAAGTATTGTTTGTGCCAGGATTGAAGAAGAACCTTTTATCCATTTCAGCATTGGATGCAAAAGGAATGCGGGTGGCATTCATAGATGGTCAAGTCATCATGTGGCCAAAAGGAAAGACTATTGATGATGCGGTAGTGATTGGAGAACAAGAAGGAGGCTTGTACAAATTGAAGGGCCATCCAGAACAATCCTTGATCCATGACATAGTAGAGCCAAATGAGATTTGGCATAGAAGACTTGCACATGTGCATTATAGAGCACTACCCATTGCAAGTAAAGCTGTCGAAGGTCTTCCAGAAATTCAAGCAAAACATGATGGGGTCTGCAAAGGATGTGCGAAAGGAAAGAATACAAAGAAGACATTTCCAAGCAGCGAAAGCAAAGCCAAAAGCATTCTAGAAATCATCCATTCCGATGTATGTGGTCCTATGTCATCAAACTCACTTAGCGGGTATGCATACTATGTTTCTTTTATAGATGATTTTTCTAGAAAGACATGGATTTATTTTATGAAGAACAAAGATGAAGTATTCAGCAAGTTTAAAGAATTCAAAGCCTTGATTGAAAACCATACTGAAAAGAAGATAAAGACCATTCGATCAGATAATGGTGGAGAATTCACTTCGAATAAATTCAAAGAGCTTTGCAAAGATTCAGGGATTAAGAGGGAGTTGTCCACTCCTTATAATCCACAACAGAATGGGATTGCAAAACGGAAAAACAGAACTATCATGGAAGCTGCAAGAGCTATGCTTCATGATCAAGATCTACCAATGCATCTTTGTGCTGAAGCTGCCGGAACAATGGTATATGTACAGAACCGTACTCCACATAGAGTACTCGAGAACAAGACTCCTGAAGAAGTCTTCTCTGGCAAGAAACCAGAAGTCAGCCATCTCAGAATATTCGACTGTCCCGTGTACATACACATTCCAAAAGAAAAGAGAACAAAATTAGATCCTTCAGGAAGGAAGGGCATATTTGTGGGATACTCTGAAAGCTCGAAGGCTTACAGAATATACTTCCCAGGATACAAGAAGATTGACATCAGCAGGGATGTGACATTTGATGAAGGCACAACTTACAGCAAATCCAGAAAGAGACCTGCTGAAGAACCTGAAGAAGTGGAAGCAGAAGTACCTAGAATTCATGATACAATCATGGAAAAAGAAGCTCAAGAAGAAGATCGAGAGTTCGAAGAACCACAAATACCTGTAGATCCACCTCTGGAAAAGAATCCTCATAAGAGGAAACCTGCTTGGGTACGTGAACTTATCCAAGGTGCAGAAAGATATGGGGCTCCAGAAGAGAATCACAGAGAAAGAAAGAGAACCAGATCTAATTCCGGGTATGTAGATTTACTATGTGATTTCATTGATAAAGAACCTTCCAGTTATGAAGAAGCTGCAGAATAGAAAGAATGGAAGGATGCTATGATTGAAGAATATCAATCGATCATGAAGAATGATGTTTGGGATGTTGTCCCAAGACCAAAAGGGAAGTCAGTTGTCACTTCCAAATGGATCTACAAGATCAAGCATGCTGCAGATGGTAGCATTGAAAAGTATAAGGAAAGATTTGTAGCTCGAGGATTCTCTCAGAAAGAGGGAATAGACTATGAAGAGACCTTTGCACCTGTAGCCAGATACACTTCCATTAGATCAGTACTTGCTCTGGCTGTAGTAATGAAATGGAAGATACACCAGATGGATGTCAATACTGCCTTCTTGAATGGTGTAGTAGAAGAGGAAGTGTATGTAGAATAGCCACTCGGGTTTGAGACACATGACAGAGATTCTCATGTATGCAGATTGAAGAAAGCCCTGTATGGTTTGAAATAGGCACCCAGGACCTGGTATGGCAGGATTGATAGCTTTCTATCTAGTTTGGGCTTTACCAAGAGTAAAGCAGATTCCAACCTTTACTACAAGGTTGAAGATGGAAACCCAGTGATACTCCTACTGTATGTAGATGATATATTTGTGACAGGTACAGATGGGTTGATTGCTGATACAAAGAGAAAGCTTGCTGTTGAGTACAAGATGAAGGACTTGGGAATGATGCATTACTTTCTAGGTATGGAGGTGTGGCAGAGTACAGATGGAATATTCCTTGGACAAGGGAAGTATGTAGTAGAGATCCTGAAGAGGTTTGGGTTGATGGACTGCAAGGCCATGGCCACACCTATGGCATCGAACCTGAAGCTATTGAGTGATGCTTCATCAAAGATGGTTGATGCTACGATGTATTGTTAGATGATTAGGTCATTGATGTACCTGATGAACACGAGACCAAACATTTGCTTTGCTGTGAACACCTTGAGCCAGTACCTGACAGATCCGAGAAGTGTTCACTTGATTGCTGCAAAGCATATTCTGAGGTACCTGAAGGGTACAATTGATTATGGACTCAAGTACGATGCGAATCAAAAGATTAACCTGGAAGGTTATGTTGATTCAGATTGGGCAGGCAGTGCCATCGACAGGAAGAGTACTTCAGGATGTTGCTTCAGTATAGGATCAGGTGTGATCTCTTGGTTTAGCAGGAAGCAATCCTATGTGGCATTGAGTACAGCTGAAGTAG
>LPNX011120158.1:99938-154977 GCA_001517045.1 Pseudotsuga menziesii | reverse complement strand
TTCTGTCATGGTGAGAGGATTTGGTTCCTTCCATGTCAGATATGAGTGCTAACTGCCATTCTGGGAATGGAGGCACCTGGTCAGTTACCAGGAACACTCAGTCCGAGACTGAGAGAGCCATTCTGACATGGTGAGAGGATTGGTTCCTTCCATGGTCAGATGTAAGGCCTGAACCATTCTGTCATGGCTAAAGGATTAGGTTCCTCCCATGTCAGATGTGAGTGTTGGAAACTGCCACTCTCTGGGAGAGTGGAGGCACCTGGTCCGTTACCAGGTAGCTCAGTCAGGGACTGAGGGCCATTCTGATGAGGGTGTAGGATTCAGTTCCTACCAAGTCATATGTGAGTGCATGCCCTTCTGACGAGTAGGTTAGATGTAAGTGTGGAAATAGTTCATCATTGTGGCAAATGTGGTTCTAGCCTGGGTGAAAAGAACAAAGTTCTTTCATCATTGTGGCGGATGTGGTTCTAGCCTGGTTGAAAGTCTTCCATCATTGTGGTGGATGTGGTTCCAGCCTGGGTGAAAAGAACAGGGTTCTTTCATCATTGTGATGGATGTGGTTCCATCCTGGATGGATGTGAGTACTATGCCTTTCTGACGAGTAGGTGAGATATAAGTGCAGAGCCATTTCACAGATGGTAGTTGATGTGCCTACCATGCTAGTGAATGTGAGTGCTGGGCCTTTCTGATGTGATTGTAGTTTACTACATGATCAGATGTGAGTGCTGGGTGTGCCTTTCTGACGAGAAGGTCAGATGTAAGTGCTGGGCGAAGACCTACCTGTGGGCTAGGCCTACAACCAGCATGAAAAATGGCTGGCTCTGTAGAACTTCCTATGACGAGATAGTACACACATGATGATGACCAGGTGAGATCCAGATCGAGCTATGATCAAGATCCAGTTATGATGACTCCGAGAGATCCAGATCGAGTGATGATCCAGATCCAGTAGTGATGATCCAGATCCAGATCCAGATCGAGTGATGATCTAGATCCAGTAGTGATGATCTAGATCGAGAGATGATCCAGATCCAGATCTAGATCGAGTGATGATCCAGATCCAGTCCAGTGATGATGATCCAGATCGAGTGATGATCCAGATCCAGTGATGATGTTCTATGATGATCTAGACCGAGAGATGATCCAGATCCGATAATGAAGAAGACTTGAAGATGAATATGACTTGAAGAAAAAGATGACTTGAAGACAAAGATGATCTAGAGAAGAGACTAGTACTGAAAATTGTGTCGAAAGAATACCTTCCTAGTTAAGAGGGAGTGTTGATGTATTTGTAACTTCGGAATGTATTCTTCTATGTATCTTATATATTGTAATCCGATGTTTATTCCGGGATGTTTCTATTATGTATTTGAGTCATGTTGTCATGCCCCGATGTTCCGATCGGGAGGATTAATAAGGTAAACAAGTCTTCTCAATTCATTGTTAAAGTCCCCACAGTTTCGGGGCACTAGAGTTATTATACACTCATTGAGATGTAGGCTCTAGTAAGTAATTGTTAAGTTGGGCCGACATGATTGAGTGCACTTCAAGTGAACGAAAGAATATAAATAGAGAGTGAGAGCCTCTCTATTTATCACTTGTAACACACATCACTCACTCACTCAAGTGTGGCGGATTAGTGAGGAAGGAAATACACTGGGACTAGAGAAGAAGAACACTACTGCTGTCGAGAGTGCATCTTACTATTTTGGGGTCTTACATCTTGTGTTGATTCTATCTTTGAGGAAGTTGTGGGGTTTTCTCCATTTATGGTTTCCCCGATCAAAAACATTGTGTTCATTGTCTCTTGTGTTTGATTTCTGTACTTGTTATTCTCTCAGTAAAGATCCTAACATAATGCTAGCTTAATGTTGAAAAACTAACACATATTCATCATAAAAAGGCTGATTTGAAAAAAACATTAGCATGATCTTCCTCGTCATTATCATCTTTTTTATCTAGATTTGAAGTAACAGGTACATAAAGAGAAATAAAGTCCTCTTGTTGTTCCTTCTTAGATATAAATGATCTCTGCAAATCCAGTTCTTCATGTTTGCCGCAATTTTCTTTTGTCTGCAAATCTGAAAGCTGGGGATTTCCCTTACTGATTGCCATTGGCATTTGACCAAAAGACAATTAATCATTGTGTTTTATATCTAAAGAAACCAAATCTTCAGGTTTATAATAATCATAATTAATGATAATAGAAGAACCTTCAGCTTCTTCATTATTCACTTCTAGTTCATATTTATAGGAAAACCTATCATCTTGAAGATAATTAGAGAACTGATGAAGACTGTGAGGGATCAATTCTTCTCTATCTATATCTTCAATCTCATCATGCAATTCATATTCCTCACAACAATTTTCAAATAGAAGATCTGTCGGATAAAATATTTGATAATGATGATGAAAAACAATATGAAACTCCTTCAAAGAATAAATGCTAGCATCGGGAAGGGATTGACACCATTCACGAGCATGTTCTTCTAAAGAAAATCTGAACATCTTGATTAAGACATCCTCGTGAACAAAATCATGTTCAAGCATGCATTTATGAAAATTTAATAAGTGCTCATGAGGATGCTCATACTTGTTTCCTCTGAATCTAGGAAGATAGTCACCCCACTTGGTTAGAGAATTTACTGGATGTGGAAAACCAACTGTTGATGTAATTGTAACTTCGGAATGTATTCACTTGTATATATTATGTATTGTACCCCAATGATGTTCCCATCAGGAGGTTCTATAATGTAAACAAGTCATGTCAAGTCATTGTGGGTAACCCTCCTATTGATCAAGGGTTTAATCCCCACAGTTGTAGGGCCCTAGGGTTATTAGACTCTCCTAGAGATTTCTACTCTAATAAGTAATTGTTAAGTGAGGCCGACATGTTGGAGTGGACATTAAGTGAATGAAAGAATATAACTAGAGAGTGATCCTGTCTATTTATCACACACACACTCACTCACTAGGGTGCATGAGTGAGAGAGAAGTTGTTGGGACAAGAGAGAGATTACTGCTGTTGAGAGATCATCTTTATGTTTTCGGATTTTACTTTTGGTGCTGATTCTATCTCTAAGGAAGTTGTGGGGTTTTATCCTTTATGGTTTCCCCGAGGAAAATTCTTTGTGTCTATTTTCTCTTGTTTTTATTGTTGTGCATGTTATTCTCTCAGATAAGATCCTAAGATAATGCTAGCTTGAATGATAAAAATCTAGCATGGTATCAGAGCTAACTTGAGAAGAAGACATTGTGCAGATATAGAAGCTAGGGATTCTTACTTTTTGGGTCTCTCTCCACAATCCATCAGCAAAAGTATGCTAGGATGACTCTCCATAGAAGGGCACATCTTTCTGTCGAAGCCAAATTCAATTTTGAGCATTTTCAGTTTTCGGTGTAGGAAATTAGGGCTTTCTACAGAAGGGGAATTTTTGAGTGAGCCCAGCATAGGATTTCTATCCTAATCAAAATAGAAGTTTAGAGACTTGGTTCAAGATTTTTGGTTGGGTGAAACTCCAGGAAAGTCAAACCCTAGTTTGACCCTGAGCCGAAAAAAAAAACCCTAAAATACTAAAACTGATAAGTTTTGGCACATTCGCTATCTCTCAGGATTGGAGACGGATCAAAAGATGAAACTTTCACGGGACAAATATAAAATCCTGATTTACATTTTGTCCAAAGTTCAGCCTCATATTTACTATATTCTAGGAGATATGATTCCTCCAAGTTAGGGTTCCATCCTCTCCCAGGATTCATCCACAAACATGACACCTGTGGAGAATTGCTATATGTTGGGCTACAAAGGTCCAAAATGAAATTTTTGAAGATGTTCTAGAAAGGGAACATAGGTTATTTTTTGTGGTAGAGGTTTCAGACCCTGAATATGAAACAATGACACCTAGAAGTCCGTACAACTTTGCTATGATGAGCAGTCCTGAAACAAGTCACCTTGGGAAAATGATCATAAGTCCCAATGGGTGAAACAAATTCTGATAAAACCTATTGTGTTGGAACAGGGACAGGCGAGGATACCTTAGTATGATTTTTTGGACACAAAAGACTAGTAATTTTGGAGATACCACAGAAACAGTAGTAGGAATTTTTGCATAAGAAATTGGTAAACTAGGGCTTCCTGTTTCAGGAGTTTACCTCCATTGTTTTCAGAAAAGGAGTAAATTGGACAGCTCAACTTGAAGAGATATATCTTTCTAGCCAATTAGATTTGAAAGATTCCAAGTTTTGAAAATTAGGGTTTCTCTGACAAACCCTAGATTAGCCAACTCCGAAATGAGGATGGACACCTTAAATCGGTAAGATCTAATCCTTTGTTATTTTCATTGGAAGTTCTCATTTCAAAGTGATCTATCACATCAGCTTGATGATAAGCTTGGTGAAGTTGACAACTTCCAAGCATGGAAGTATATGATCTCTCTGAAAAAAATGAATTGGACACCTACATGAGTAGAGAGGTTCCAGTCCCATAGGGAGATAAGGCTAAAGCCTTACTCAAGAAGAACTTGGTCAAGGCCAATAAGATCATTACTGATTCAATAGAGGATCACCTTATACCACAAGTGTCTTTACTAAAGACACCGAAAGGGATGTTTGATTCCTTAACCAAGCTATTTGAAGGGAAGAACATAAATCAGAATATGACTTTGAGAAAATAGTTGAAGAATGTGAAGATCCAAAATGCAGAGACCATACAATCATTCTTTACAAGGGTCTCTCAAATCAAAGAACAACTTGTAGTAGTAGAAGAAGAAGTGGAGAATGAAGAAGTGGTGATAGCCACCTTGAATAGCCTCCTAGGATCATGGGATTCATTCGTGCAAGGAATGTCTGCCAGAAGGAAGTGATTACTTTCAGTAGACTCTGGGAAGAAGAAGAAGCTCGACTCATAATAAGAGAAGAGAAGATGGCAACAACTGAAGATCAAGCTCTCACCATCCAAAGAAGATCCCTCAAGCGATGAGGAATACAAAGAACTCAAATCTTGAACAACCACTTATCCATCTTAGCATTTGGATAAGAAACGATGTTATTATGAATGAAGAAGATGATGAAGTTGAAGGCTCAAGAAGGAGTCTGCCCATGAAACAAATAAAGATAAGTATTCTGTCATTTCATGATATTGTTTCTTGTTATGAATTTGTTTATATTCAGTTGATGTATTATGCATGATTGCATTAATGACAGTATACTACTAATATGCATGTGATGGGTAAGTAGCTCATGGTGCTATACAACTCTCCATTGCTACTTATCTAGAATGAAACCTCTTTGCTGACATATTGGATTAGTGCACAATCTCAATGTTGTCTTGGTAGATATGGAAGGCATCTAGAAAGTTTCCGTGAGATATGGATGAATGTTGTATTGGATAAAATAGTTGCATGATCATATATTTATGCATAAGAATTTTCCATTATGAATATACCTTATGAAATTTTTCTAACCATACAACTAATGCATTTGACTTGTAGGGAAGATCCCGTAAAATTTTCTACAAGCAAAGAAGGATGAGACTTGTTCCAAAGAACAAGTGACAACAGTTCAAGATGAAGAATAATATGATGAATGCAGTGACATCATTAATGCAGAACCTTCCAGCCATGAAGAAGTAACCAAGAAGAAAGGGAAGACCAGTTTAAGAAGAATGATGTCTAGGATGCAATATCGATACATGAAGGGAAGTTCGTAGTTCCATCATGTAGTAGATGGAAACATCATGGGATACAAGGCAAGATTCGTAGCACGAGGCTTCTCACAAAAAGAAGGCATAGACTACGAAGATACATTTGCAGCCACTGCAAGTGAAGTCACGTGACAGGAAGAATCATGTGTGCAAATGAAAGAAAGCCTTGTACGAGCTCAGAAGACACCCATGGGATAACACATACATGAGGATCTTGATGAAGATTTTAACCTTTGCTGCAAGGTTGAAGATGAAAGCCTATAGAGGATGACAAGCTCACAGATGGGTGAAAGAACGCTTTCAAAGATAGAGGATATTGGTATCCAGTGACCCTATATGGATACATAGAATATTAGTAGCAGAGGAAGGTACTTGTCACTCTAGTACAAAATGTTTCAGTGCATAGAGTACGAAAGACAGAGGGAGTATGATGCTTTAGAGGGAGTGATTGTAGAAGATCCTGAGGTTTGACATGGTACGACAAGATGGATAGATTACTGATGACTCTAGTCTTTACTGAGAGTAAAGTGGATTCCAACCTTTACTTCAAGGTTGAAGGCAAAAGACTAGTGATGCTCCTGTTATGTGTCGATGCACTATTTTCTAGGACTGGAGGTGTGGCAGAATGCAGATGGAATCTTCATTGAAAAAGGGAAGTATGCAGTAGAGATCCTAAAGAGGTTCAGGATGATGGACTGCAAGGCCATGGCCACACCTATGGCATCGAACATGAAGCTATTGAGTGATGCTTCATCAGAGACGGTTGATGCTATGATGTATGGTCAGATGATTGGGTCCTTGATGTACCCGATGAATACGAGACCAGATATTTGCTTTGCTGTGAACAGCTTGAGCCAGTTCCTGATAGATCCGAGACATGTTCACTTGATTGCTGCAATGCATATTCTGAGGTACCTAAAGGGTACAATTGATTATGGGATCAAGTATGAGGAAAACCAAAAGATTAACCTGGAAGGTTATGCTGATTTAGATTGGGCAGTGCCATCGATAGGAAGAACACTTTAGAGTGTTGCTTCAATATGGTATCAGGTGTGATCTCTTGGTTTAGCAGGAAGCAATCCTGTGTGGCAATGAGTACAGCAAAAGCAGAGTATGTCGCAGCTTGTTCAGCTAGCTATGAGGCAGTATGTCTGAGGAAGCTACTGTTTGATTTATTTGATCTCCAGTTAGATGCTTCTTGTATATATTGCGGCAACCAGAGTTGTGTGAAGTTGTCGGAGAACCTGATGTTCCATGAAAAGTCAAAGCATATCGAGATCGAGTATCACTATATCAGGGATATGGTGCAGAGAGGAGTAGTGAATCTCTAGTATGTTGCGATGGATGAATAGATAACTGATGTGTTGATGAAGCCATTGGCCAGAGTGAAGTTTGAGTACTTCAGGGAGAAGCTTGGTGTTCTCCAGATCAAGGTTCCCTCCAAGGGGAAGTGATGAGTCCGTGAGCCATTCTGACATGGTGAGAGGATTGGTTCCTTCCATGGTTAGATGTAAGGGCTGAGCCATTCTGTCATGGTGAGAGGATTGGTTCCTTCCATGTCAGATATGAGTGTTGAACCATTCTGATATGACTGTAGGATTGGTTCCTACATGATCAGATATAAGTGCTGATTGCCATTCTCTGAATGGAGGTACTTGGCCAGTTACCAGGAATACTCAGTCTGCGACTGAGGGCCATTCTGATATGACCGTGGGATGTAGTCTCACATGATCAGATATAAGTGTAGGGCCATTCTGATGTGATTGAGGGTTGTGTTTCCACTTGATCAGATATAAGGGCTGATTCCATTCTCTGGGAGAATGGAGGCACTTGGTCAGTTACCAGGAACCCTCAGTCTGGGACTGAGAGCCATTCTGACATGGTGAGATGATTAGCTTCCTTCCATGGTCAGATGTAAGGGCTAGGCCATTTTGACATGGTGAGAGGATTAGGTTCCTTCCATGGTCAAAACTAAGGGCTGGGCCATTCTGACATGGTGAGAGGATTAGGTTCCTTCCATGGTCAGATGTAAGGGCTAGGCCATTCTAACATGATGGTGGATGTGTTCCTCTCATGGTCAAATGTGAGTGTTGGGAGTGCCTTTCTGATGAGATAAGGTTAGATGTAAGTGTTGGGCATTCCATTCTGACTTAGGTTCAGATATAAGAACTGAAGAAGACCTACATGGAGGCTAGGCCTACAACCATCATGAAAAAGGGCTGCCTCTGTAGAACTTCCTATGACGAGAAGAATCATGAGATAGCACCAGTGATGATGACCTAATGATGATCCAAATCCAGTGATGTTGATCTAGCAGATATGATCCAGATCGAGTGTTGATCCAGATCTAGTGATGATGATCCAGATAGAGTGATGATCTAGATCCAACAGAGATGATCTAGATCGATTGATGATCCAGATCAGGTGATGATGATCCAGATCGAGTGATGATCCAGATCCAGATAAAGATGACTTGAAGATGAAAGATGACCTGAAGATGAAGATGACTTGAAGATGATAAGGACTCGATGATGATCCAAATAATACAGAGAAGAAGACTTGTGTTGATAAATTGTGTCAAGAGAATACCTTCCTAGTTAAGAGGGAGTGTTGATGTAATTGTAACTTTGGAATGTATTCACTTGTATATCTTATGTATTGTACCTCGATGTTTATTCCGGGAAGTATCTGTAATGTAATTGAGTCATGTCATGCCCCGATGTTCCCATCAGGAGGTTCTATAATGTAAACAAGTCATGTCAAGTCATTGTGGGTAACCCTCCTATTGATCAAGGGTTTAAGTCCCCATAGTTGTGGGGCCCCAGGGTTATTAGACTCTCCTAGGGATGTCAGCTCTAGTAAGTAATTGTTAAGTGACACCGACAAGTTGGAGTGGACATTAAGTGAATGAAAGAATATAAATAGAGAGTGAGCCTATCTATTTATCAAACACACACTCACTCACTGGGGCGCATGAGTGAGAGAGAAGTTGTAGGGACAAGAGAGAGGCTACTGCCGTTGGGATATCATCTTTATGTTTTCGGGTTTTACTTTTGGTGCTGATTCTATCTCTGAGAAAGTTGCAGGGTTTTCTCCTTTATGTTTTCCCTGAGGAAATTTCTTTGTGTCTCTTGTCTCTTGTATTTATTGCTGTGCATGTTATTCTCTCAGATAAGATCCTAAGATAATGCTAGATTGAATGACAAAAATATAACACCAACAATATTTGAGAGATCACAGAAAGCATAACTCACAGCCACAATGGCTTCCATGCTCATTGACATCTTGAATCGATGGAAGCCACAATGGCTTCCATGGAGTCATCGGTGAAAAATTGTAGTCTAAAATATTTTCTGACTTTGTTCACCTCTCAAAATCAGATGAATAATGATATCCCAGGGAATATATACTTCAGCTTCATCCCCGACAACGGTTTCAAAGATGTTAGTGCTAGAAATTGTTCCTAGACTACCACAAGAACAAGCTAACACAATCTCAAAATGAAATAGAATAAAATTGGTTTTTTAGGGTTTTGGTTTAAAACTTCATCAGCAAGGAGGTAATAAACATCCACAAGCTAATACAGAAATGAATCATGCACAAGTTAGATAAACCGGGGATCAAACACATCCTGATAAGCCATAAACATTACACATGAAATACTAATTTCACCCATAGGCTACAAGCAATTACATGAATAAAACTTTTAAACAAGAAATGAAATTATAAACTGAGCAATCAACCAGATCAGAAATGAAACAAAATGACAGGTAAAAGGGCTTATCAGTTTATATATAATCAATAACATTCATCCACTTACATAAGAGTTATAAATGCTAGCTTGAGAAATCACAGCTCAAAAAGCCTCTCCTTGAGTGAAAAATCCAACCCTTGTACTATATATTTGTCTTCCTTTTATCATTACAAAGGTAAAGTAGTTCCATAACTACTTTCTACATCGAAATTTGAAACAGTTACATCAATTAGTTACATGATAACTCAAAATATTTAAAGACAATTAACCCAAAAATAGCAAATCGGATTTGGGGAAATTTGGCAAATTTTTGAAAATTTGGGTCTCAAAGACTCCTTCATATCTCTCGATCCGGGACACCTGTGCAAAACCTGAGAGAGTTTGTTTTAAATGAGTCTGTTATGAACAAACACCTCTCTTGGTTTTTAAACATTCCCCTTCAATTGATTGAAATGCGTGCTAGAAATTTGTGACTAAAACATGAAATTATTAAATATTTCAAACCTTGAAAATAGGCCACAAAGATGAATTCGAATCTCTCAAACGATAGCAGCTGTTGCAAAAATGAGAGATGGTTTTGTGAATGATTTTGTTGTGGAAAAAATACTCTTTTGGTTTTCCAGAATTCGTTTCCATCACCTCGTAATCTGCTCCCAATGATAATGACAAAAACAGGAAAAACAAAGCTGCTACAGGAATCCTTTTTTGAATATTTTTTAACCAAGGCTTAAAAAGGAGGGTTAGTCATAAGCTAAAATTTTGAAATAAACTTTATTATAAGTTTTTAAAAGCTTAAAGATATATATATTAACTAATAATCCCAAGGAACAAACCTTAAAATAATGAAATAATCAAAACCATTAAAAGCATAAAATAAAATAAAAAGTATTGATTGCCAAAAATTCTCAAAAGAAACTTAAAATGTAAAATCATAGTAAACCAATGCTTGAAAAAATAAGACAAATAAACTAAGAACAACATCTAGTTATAACAGTAGAAAAGGGATATTCTCAAGTAGAGGGAATTGATTTTGGTGAAATATTTTCTCCAGTTTCAAAATTAACATCCATTAGATTTCTTCTTGCTATTGCTGCTCCTTTTGATTTTGAAGTAGAGCAGATGGATGTGAAGACAACGTTCTTACATGAAGATCTTGAAGAAGAAATCTGCATGAAGCAACCAAAAGGGTTCACAGTAAAGGGAAATAAAGTGTTGGTATGTAAACTAAAGAAGTTCCTTTATGGCCTAAAGCAATATCCAAGGATGCGGTACCAAAAGCTTAACACATATGTACTTGGATTGGGGTTTATGAGAAGCAAGGTTGATCACTGTGTATACTCTAAATAGATTGGATATCATGCCATTAACATAGTATTGTATGGTGATGACATGTTGTTGATTGGGAACAACAAAGATGTTATAAAGGAAGTGAAGTCTCAATTGTCCTCCAAATTTGACATGAAGGATCTTGGTGATGCAAACTTCATTATGGGAATGGATATAAGAAGAGACATGCAAACAAGAATATCTAGTTAAATCAAAGAAAACATGTTGAGACAATAATCCAATGATTTAACATGAATGAAAGTAAGATGGTCAAGGTTCCTATTCCAGTAGTTGTAAATTTATATGTAGATCAGTGTCCCAAGACACAACAAGAGAAGGAAGATACATGTCATGTACCCTCCCCTCTACTCCCCGAGAGAGATGATGCGACTCAACTTCCCTGTCTATCTAACCAGGGACCTATCCCCATGAACATAATGAATAATGCATTGAAATAAAAGACATATGCAGATGTATAATGCAATAATATACTGCAGAAGCAAATCTCATTCAAGCATTCAATATGTTCATAAAATTCACAAAAAATTACATTGCAGAGTTAATACAAGAGCACTTATCTTGAAAATGAGTTGCCCTGAGCAACTAGCTATGTCGTTGCAACATTCCACCCAACTATAGACCAATTGGGCTCATCAATCTCTTAGCACAACTTCCACCCCCGATCCGGGAATTATTTCCACAAGGAAATAGGGAACATCAGGCTCACACATAGCCAAATACACAACAAGGTTCAGCTAAGCCAATCCACAGTTGGATTTATCAGGCTGCTAAGGTAGTGGAAAGGAATAATTGCTAAGCTATTGAGCTCAACCACAGAGATATGGACATCTGCACAAGATCTATCTAGATTGGTCTCCACAATACCTACACACCCAACATAAGGAAATATTCCCTTCACTACTACACAGTCCCTTAGGCCATACCTTCCTTTCCAGTGTTCTTCTGGGTGTGCATAGAAGAGTAGCCAACCCCTCTTGATCTTCTGTGAGTTTCCTCTCTACACTAGGTTTATCAAGCCAATTCTGGTCCTCTTCCACTCCTAATTCTTACTCATAGTTCAGACCAAAACAAGGATGCACATAACAACAAACACAGGTGCTGGGCATGAAGAAAAATGGTTTGGCCACCAAAAACAAAATGGTAGAAGGGAAATCAACCTTGGGAGAGAAAATTTGATTTCACAAAACGTTTATGGGAAAAAATGACCTCCATAAACCCCCAAATCATGAATCTATGTTCCCATCCACTGAGCAATACAAAGAACGGGTTCCCAGCCATGGATAGATGAAGGAAACTGCAGAAAAATGTGAGGGAAAACACCCAGCTAGATCCAACTGCACGAGGAAAAGAAAAAATGTGGATGAGGAATGGAATGGGCACCAATTTCTGGGTGTTTTCTTTCCCCATAATAAAAAATACAATTTCCCAAAAATGATGGCTTTCCCCAATACGAAATTGACTACCATACCTCTCCGTTCCCAATGCATTAACTACTTCAACCAACTTTTGGAAGAATTAAATGATTGGGTGCATAAGATAAAATGGGTAGTTGAGAGTTTATGGGTTTTCTAATTGACATTTGTCTTTACACTATTGGCCAAAGGGTTTGAATAACCCCCCCCCCCCCCCCCCCGCCTTTTCCTTGTGAAATCATGCCCCCATCTCTTCTTGCATTGCATAGCTAGTTGTGGGTATTTTATTAAATTGCATATTTACATGATGTCTCAATTATAATGTGCTTGGCTAGCATGAGAACCATAGGTATCAATTTTAATTGTCGATACATAAAACACTAAATCCATGGTGGAGCCTTGGCCTTGAGCTCCTCACCATGATTTAATAACGATATTTACATCATGTACAGTTTTAATGCAATGTGGTCAAAATCGAGATATTACAATATGTCACGGGTTCCATTGTAACAACCCCATAAACAATATAGCAAAAAATTCCTAATTAATAAAAAAAACACAAACAAGGGGTTTGTTTTCATTGTCAAGATATTTTATTGATCATGCAAAAGAAATTTTAGAAAGAGTATGGACCAATTTCAGGTATAAACCATGTAATGGACTGAAACCGTAAGCATACGAAGGATCCCGAAACCCCTATAACATGCAGTACAAAGAAGGCCTTGGTTTAAATATGTCGATAGAGACGGATCTAGGCCTTTATATTAAAAGAAAATATATATAATACAGATCCATAATAAAATTTAAACGAAATACTCTACAACTCGGAATTAAGAACCAATTCATTCACATAAACTATATGTAACCATTTAAACCAATATTTCTATGATTCATTCCAAAAAGTTTCGTTAGATTTAAAGAAAATGTGTAGCTACTAGATACTTGATTTCGACGAAATACACATAGATCATAGTTTCATAAAGTACAATTTAAATATCTAGCAATAGCCCATTTATGGTTCATTTCATTGGTAAGCAAACAACCATAAGTCAAGCTGAAGTATATGAGAAAATAAATCAGATCTACTTACTTGAATCTAGGGAAAAACACACTTGGAGAATCAACTCCTTCCAACCATAGGAGACAACAACTCAACGGTTTGCTCTGCTCCACCCCTGAGCTGGATCACCAACCATGCACTAGAACAACAAGTAACTTTCTCGTGACACTCAATCCTCGAGTCCATAACAAGTTTTCACAATGGACTTATAAAATAGAAAAACACTCAACACATGCACCCAGCATCATTTTCCCCATACACAACATGACGTCCCGTGCTATTCCAGTGCACTCATATATATAGCTTTTGCCCAGGTCTTATGCCATCCCAATCAAATCCTTAAATACCTATGATCTAGGATCTTGTCTAGTTGTTGAGTTTTGGATTGGATTTGATTGGTATCAATCACTCTAGCTTGCGTACACATGTTCCTTGGTGCCATGTTTGGTGTCCCCTCATGTAGTTGAGTTCTCCAAGTGTCATTTTCTTTATTAAATAAATAAATAGAAAGGTTTGTTGTGCAAATGTTATTTGAGTTTTTGAGTTTCATAACTCATTACATGATAAAAATAATTTTCAAAACATGAAAATAAAAGCAATGTCATGGGGGTATTACATTTCTCCCCCCCTTATTCTTAACACCGTCCTTGGTGTTCTTTTTATTCTGAGCTCCCTTTCTCATTCTGGAACATGGAGGGATATGCTTCTCGCATTTTATCCTCCATTTCCCAAGTTGCCTCTTTAGGGCTGAAGTGCTTCCATTGCACTTTTATTTGAACAATGGCTCGATTCCAGAGCATACGTTCCCTCCTGTCTAGGATGCAGAAAGGTTCAGTCTGGAACTCACCATCGGGTTCTACCTGAATCACATTCCAGTCAATTATGCATATATATATTTTTAACAATGAAACATGAAATACATCATGTACTTTTATATTAGGTGGAAGTGAAAGCTGATAGGTTACCGACCCTATCTTAGCCAACATTTCAAAATGTCCACAATACCTTGGCACCAGTTTGGAACACCTTCCCAAACTCAAAGAAATCTTCTTCGACTTTAGCTTTATATATACGTGATCACCAACGTTGAACTCTCTTGGAGTTCGTTTTAAATCCGCGTAACTTTGTTGCCGATTTTGGGAAACTTTTAAATTTGGTTGCACTTCCTTGACAATATTTATAGCATAGTGAAATCAAGCAATGCTTCAATGCATACATGTTTTCTTGTAACCATACTTTTTCGTCTTCCACATACAAGAAGATAAACATGTCAATCATTATCTTAAGATTCTAAACATTTTACATATCACCCCAAGCAGATATTACCATCTTGTTAATATCGAGAACATGCTTTTTACGTCTTCTTCATAACATTATAGGTTCCAACTAAAAATTATTTAAGCATTATTACAACGCCCGTTCCAATTACAGGTTATAAAACTTCACTAGTTATTACCACATTTAACCCTTATTTGGGAGGTAAAAAGAAAAAATATCATATTGTCTATCTTCAGGCACAACTCCACTCTTCATGCATTTATTTAAGCATTTCTATTTATGTACACACAAAATTTTGCATTCAAACAGTCAATGCTTCACAGGGTATAGAGCATACCTGTGCGTATGCAAGTTAATTAGGTTGAACTTCTATTAACCTCATACCTAGTTGGGTGGAACGTTGCAGCGACATAGCTAGTTGTGGGTATTTTTATTAATTGTATATTTCCATGATGTCTCAATTTTTACTATTCCTGGCTAGCACGATAACAACCGACATCAATTTTAATTGTCGATACATAAAACGTTGAATCCATGGTGGGGCCTTGGCCTTGAGCTCCTCACCATGATTAAATAACGATATTTACATCATGTACAATTTTAATGCAATAGGGGTCAAAATCGGGATATTGCATTCCAAATTTGAAGTCTGAATAAATACTTGTAAAGTAAACCATTACACATACAAACATGAGTCTCTCTATGTTAAATCCAATTAAATTTGAAATTCTATTATTTTATATTAGCACATACATAATAAACTCGGAGTTTCTTTCTATTGGATTAGGGTTGATGTTCTTCACACTTGGAAATATTCATGCCTAGCGCAAGTGTCAATGCTTTGCAGAGTCTTTAAATGTTTTGCAGAGTATATAGTACAAACACATTTACATAGTAAATGAACTGAAGCCAACAACACATGTTAAATTTCCTTAAGTTTGCTAGTACTGAAAAATCTCTTTATGAAGAAGAGTAGGATCGATTTGTGCAAATAAACTTTGGTACCTACCAAAGGAATTCGGCATTTCTAATTATAACCATCCAGATTCCAGATGGTCTTCATGATACAGCTAAAAGACATTTTTGAAAACCTCACAAGCATCATAAAATATATCTTTAATGGTCTTCAAAATACAATTAAAGGCATTTTTTAAAAACATTTTCAAAAACTTCACAAGGATCATAAAAGTTGTCCAAAATATTAAAAGTTTTCAAAGTACAACTAAAGGCATTTTTAAAAACCTCACAAGCACCATAAAAGTTGTCCAAAAATAAAACCGTCCAAAAATAAAACACTCATCTACAAGCTTGTTCAAGCGGTACCAAAACCTATCCAACAAAAATACATAGGTCTGAACTTACATCATGGAAATAAATCATATTTTAAGGTAGCCAGATAGCCCATCCCCAAAATCAACCGAAAGACCTGACATATTATGAGATTGGGCATACTTTGATTCCAATAGTGACCAATCTGTTTATTTGTTATTTTCTTCGTACATATGAGGGAAATAAATGGAATGAATTCTTTTTAGAGATAACCTGATTTCTACAGAGAATTATGCATTCCAGTTTCTCTACTATGCACCTCTTTAAACTTTTACATAAACAATGTTGAAGGTTTTATATAATATATTTTAGTCATTTTTAACATGCTCAGTCCACACTAATCCTATGATATCAGGAATGAAATTTTGGTCAAGAGAAAGGAATTTATGCATTAAATTTCAAACTATACAATCTTATATCTAACCCTATTGTATTATCAAATTTTATACTTTAAGACTGCAAGACTAATTCTATTCTTTTTCACATGAAAACCAGATGACATCATGAAATATAATTAATTGAATTGATTAAGGTATCTCCTCTTGCCTTGCTACCACTGAGTGGCTTGAGATAGTTTTCACTTTCTCCGATATGCAGACAAGAGCATACTAAATACAATTACACTAAAAAGTGCAAATTTAATGAGACAAAAGAACTATAAGAGAGTGTTGGTTAAACACTCTTAGCAAGTTGCAGCTGCAACTATTTTCCCAAAATTCAAAAAATTTCGGGACCCTCCTTTAACTCATTTTGGTTTGACTTTTGAGTTTGTTTGGTGTTCTGCTGAAAGACTATTTTTATGCCAGCGATGCTTTATTATTTGTTTGAATTTTACGATCGGAAGCGTTTTTGGATGTTTTGGTCGAAGTTTAGTCACTTGCGCGCCCGCTGTTGCGGAGGAGTAATAAGAAACCAGGTCCGATTATTTTCTCCGATGCCTTTATTCACTTATGCGTCTCAATCGGCTGTTGGTTGGAAGGGCCCGTTGGGACATATTGTCTTTACGTTTTCCGTAGTTGCGGATAGCGCATCACATTAAATTTTTCGACCCCGCCATTTTGTTTCATTGATCCTTGAGTTTTCGGCGTCCGCCTTTGCGGCTTTGAAAAGCGTTGTCTTTCTGCCATGGTTTGATTTCATTTTCTGTAGAACAGAGGTTTCTTGGTTAAATTTATGTTGGTTTTTCTCTGATCTTGCCAGTTTGCGGAACTCAATGTCTTTTAAGTTTCTGCCGTTGCGGCTCTTCATCCTTCTATCGCTCCGATGATTTAATATTGCGAGCTCCAATGTGAATATCGTTTGGTTTCTTTCTGATGCCTCGACGTCTCTCCCAACTGTTTCATCGCCTGACGTTACAGGAGGCAATGTTGATATGCTCTCTGATTCCTTGTTTTTTACCGCCCAACGACCTTTTACCGCCGAGTATAGTTGACCGAGGATATATATAATGGGTCAGGTAGTTTATTATTTTATTATTATTTTGGACTTTCTCTGCGCTGTCGTTTTCGCTCGAGCTAACTAGGACCCTCGCTCCTAGGTGGCTCTGCCATGGAAGCTCAATGGTTTTCCTCCCGCCAGTTGTGCAACAGTTCTAGGTAGGCCCTTGTACTCATTATCCCATTTTGTTGACTGGACAAGTTATTTTCTTGTTTCCGTGGTTAGGGTTTTCACTCAATTTCCCGTCGTGACATGTATATATGCTGAGGCAAGTAGTGTGACTTTTAGTAGGGGAGTTCTTCGTAGCCTACGGAGTGTTTTTCTTCCGCGGTCGTTATGGTCTTTTACCCTGCACTTGATGGTTGGGGAAACCGGTGCAGATGGCCGTTACACTGTCTGCACCAGTTTGCCCCTTTTTGTGTTTGGCCGTTCGGGAAGATTTTCATGGCTTTCCTGGCGAATGTCGGATTTGTTTCCTGGTCTGGTCACCCGCATCTTTCAAACCGAGACCTCGATGTTTTTTTCAGTTCGCTGTTTAGAGCGACCCGGTTCACGATCGAATTCAAACCCGAATCGGTCTGGGGTAGTATAGCATCGCCCAGTCTAAGATGAACTGTAGAGTGCACATGTACAGTGCTGTATCCTGAAGCGTCCCCTTTGATTTTCTAAATTAAGTGCCTCAGGTGTTCCACGTAACGTAGTGGTCATGGCGCCCACAGAGAGCCCAATATTGTTTCATTTGTGACATAGACCTTGTTTTCCCGCACTCGAACTTTGTTGGACTAATTTGGTTCCAGTTTTTCAGGTAGGAGCAGTTGTTGAATGAATTTTGCTTATTTTATTATTATTAATTGCAGTCATGTTTAACGCAGACGAGGTAAAACCTTTATTTTGTTATCTTAATCTTTAAAATTGTCCGAAAACTACCTAGCAGAACCTAAATACCTTTCTGTACATGACAGGGAAATTCATCGGAACTTAAAATGTCTAAGCGTCAAAAGAAGAAGGCTCCCGCAGTCGAAGAAGAACCCGACGTCGAAGTCATCACCAGAGTGGAATATATTTATGAAGACACCAAATGCATAATTGGTGTAGAGCCGGAATATCAGTGGGGAGAAATCTACAGATTGATTACGCGCTGAGAGGTGCCTGACATAGGCTTTGAGGAAGAAAACGTCTATGTCAACATAGAGAGGTCTTCATTAATGAAGATTGCTACGAAACTTGAACTCTTTCCATGCTCTGAAGTTATTGGGTATATTCTGCCCAGGGAAAATGTGACCACCATGATTCGGGAGAATGTTGATAAATAGGGTTATGCTGCCTATAGCCCTGGATATGTAGCCCTGGTCTACCACTTGCCAGAAGCAAAAACATATCTAACTGAAGATTGGCTGAAAAGCATCAGGATGGATCTCGTTGAGACACTCAAGAGGATGCTCATGCTTGGAAAAAATTTAGAACCAGGCCAACTGGAGAATATGACACTGCAAGCCTAAGAACCCCTTACAGGTTCATTGCCTTGATGCTTAATAGGATTTTTGGGAGAGCCCATGGCAAAAGCTTCAAATTGGAGTGGGTGCCGATAATTTTTTATGTTGCAACACAGGGGACTATTTTCAATTGGGCTAATATTGTGTCCAATAGCCTCTCGCCCTGCATGGCATCAGCCTTAGGAGGGGTGTCCCAAAATAAATCAGAGTTCTATATGAGCTCCATACTGATTGATTGCATACTATGCAATCAACCCTTCCCTAACCTGAGATGCATCTGGGACAGGGAAACATCACCCATTTACTCAGCATACAAGCCACTGTGGGCTCATAAATACCACAGTCACTATAGAGAGGTGTGTGAGCATTTCATTATGCCATTATATACCCTTATTTTCTTAAAAGAATGTGACTGCATGTTAGAGGAAGCATTGCAGGTGATTGAAGAGTACATGCCAATTATTACTTGACTGAGGATGGGCTCTATTTCAGAATGTTTGGAGGCTCTAGAGCACCCTCACTACTACCGAAGTATGCCACAGACTATTTAATTCACAAAGAGGCAGTCAGGAAAGTATTTCTAGATGGCATAGGAAGTTTCTTATTCGAACATAAGAAGGAAGCATACCCACCTTTGCCTTTCATATTAGGAAGTTACAAATTTACTAGAGTGAAGAAGGGCGATGAATTCGTGGAGGAGTTGGAGAAGTTCCATTTTGGGGAAATGCCTTTCCATAGGAATGACTCCCGTAATAAGGTTGCAGAGCATTACAAAGAGGCTAATGTCCATTTTGAATACACCAACCACTGGGACAGAGAAGATTCCATTTTTCGCAGTGCACTAAACATGACGGCCTTAAGGAAAAGATTTAAAAAGAAAATCACCACCAAAGGTGGAAAGGGACAGGACGAGCAGGCAAAGGCTGAAGAAGAGGAAACTAGGAAAAGAAATGAATAAGCTTAGAGATTAGCCCAAGAAGCCGAAGGATGGCTAAAGGGAGAGGAGGAGGAGAAAAGAAGAGTTGCACAAGAGGCAGCCAGAAAGGAAGAAGAAGCTGCCAAGGCTGAAGAAGAAGAAAGAAAAAGAAAGTTAGATTAGGAACTAAAGAAGCAGGAAGCAGAGAAGATGAAGCCGACCCAAACAGTGACAGAACAGTCATCTTCTGACGCAGCAGAAAGTCAGGCCCAGGACTTGGAAAACCCCGACATTCAAGATCTTGAAGTACCCGCTGCCAGCACACCAGGATAGTCTATGGTCCCCACCCTTAGAATAATCCCCTTTGAACAGAAGAAAGGGGAAGAGGTACCTGATTTTAATACTATCTTTTATGATAAAGAAAAGAAAAGGATAGTAAAGAGAACCGAGAGGAAGGCTGAAACCGGGGGTCTGTCTGGTAAGATGATAAATGATACAACCATTGTATACAGGACAGACAGAGACCCCAGGTTCACTATCAGAGCAGGGGCTACATTGATCCATGCTTTATAGGACAATGTAGATAAAATAATGACAAATTTGGAGCAGTCAAAGAAGTCTTCTTCTCAACTAAAAGATACCCTGAGAAAGGAACGAGAAGAAAACAATAAGTTAAAGAGAAAATTTGAAGACATGCAAAAGGAAATCAAGTCTTCAAAGGCTGAACTTCAGGTTCTCCAAATAGAGAGAAGATCTATGAATACTTCCCAAGAGTGTCTGGAGAAATTACAACAGGAATATCAAGAGTTGAGGGTAGAGAAAGAACAGTTGCTAGGAAGGATAGAGGATCTAGAGTTGCAGAAGACTACCTCGGAAGAAAATGAGAGGCAATCTCAAAAACAGGAGGAAAAACTTCAAGAGAAGATTACCTCGCTGACAACAGCTTTAGAGGAAGCCAAAGAACAACAGGTTAGTCTCCAACATTTCAAAGAACACGTGCTGGCACAGAGAGACAAAATGCTTTAGCTGCAGGTATCTATAGAGGAGGAAAGATGAAGGGTTTTGCAGATAGACAGCCGGTTGGAGGAAATTTTGGAGACCTCCTCATATTTTGTTGACAGATCTCAGGACATCCTGGAAGTTCTGACAGCAAGGATGGCAAGATTAGAAACCAATGAAGAATCTCCTGCAGAGTTACCCTCAAAGGATCAACAAGCCCTTAGGCAGGACTACGACTTATTGGAGTTTGCCATCAACACAGGCAAGGAGTTCAAGAAGGCTGTGAGAAAGACAAAAGGGGCATGTACAGAATTCTTTAGAAGACTTCTGATTACTTATAACCGATGCCAGGTAGAGGCTGAACAAAGAATAGATGCTTTTTTGGACCACAGCCTGTTTGTGAAAACTTTGCAGAAAAGGTACCAAGAAGAGGGAAGAAGAATACAACACATTACAGCTTTAGATGAACAGACCTTAAGGAATGAGGTAGATCATTTCGCAGTCAATGTGCAGCTATTAGAAGATCAGCTTCGCTTGAGTGCACCCAGAATCGAAGCCATCAAGAACCAGGCTACAAAATTCGAGATAAATATTCGATTCTTGGAACCTTCTGAATTTGAAAGTATCGCTTCAGAGGCTTCAACGTGGAAGAAATTTCTAAATAATCCAGCAGGGCCCTCCTCATGAACATTTGTTCACTTTTTCCATATGTTGTAATTTTTGTAAACACTTAATGAAAGTAAATTTTGGGAGGCGAAGAGTTGGGGAAGCCCAAGAGTTATTTGTGGGCAGCCCAACAGTCTTATTCTTTTGTATAAATATAGAGGACTCAGAGGAAGAAAGGACTTTTTTCCCAGTTAGATAAGTGAAGATATATTGTAAGAAGAACTATTTCCTTTTTCAATAAAGAATTACTGTTTGCCTGTCGGAGAAATTTTGGTGGGATGTTCAAATGTTATGCTATGGATTGGTTGAAGAGGAACTATTTCGTTTGCAGCTTTATGTCCACTAACTGTGAGATCATTCTGACTCTTAGGACCTATGTTCTTGTTTGGATGATTTTTGGTTTATTTTTTGAAATTACCACCATGAGTAATGAATGTTGTTCATAAGCAATTGGCTATCTGGTTGTTTAAATATCTTTAGTTTTTCATGTGTTTTTGGGGAAGAAATACCAGCTATCTGTAATTTCTCTTTATAATGCATGCATAATATACATTACTCGTTAATAAGTTACAAATTGGCTCCCTGGGGATAGGTAGATAGTCATATTTACTTTATTACTGTGTGTGTGATTTCGATGCTTGTGAATTTGAAGACGAGAGGTAAGAACCTGTACATCACATTGTGAATACTCCTGGCATTCTTTATCAAGTATGCATGTTAAATAGGCACTTGCATATCATACTTTAAGTCAAAAAATACAAAAATATATACGGTGGATCGGACCACGACCGGTAAAACTTTTGTTTTTGTTACTTGACCTACGGTAGCCGGACCGCAAACTGGACGGATTCCCTACACCAAACAGTCACGGGCTAGTTGGGAACGTTGACTAGGGAGAATCCCTTGCTGTTGTTGCCTGCAATTTTCCAGGCCTCAACAGTCTCGCAAGGTGTACTTGGAGTAGAGAGATGTAACAACAGGGTTGCTGACACCAAACTTTACTACTAAAAGCGGATGCAACGATAAACTGGATATTTAAAAAAAGTAGGGGACTATGCCATTTTCTTCACAATGGTTATTTTAGAGACATTTTAAGTCAAAAATTAAAACTATATTTCCATCTTATTTCTAATTATTTTCCACTATTTTATTTATTCCCAAAATAATCATAAATATTATATACATATACATAAATATGTTCAAAATATAAATATATAACTTCGAACCTTTTCAATCTTCCCGTTCACAAAAAAAAATTCTCCCACCTTAATAATTTATTATATTATATCCAATATGCCTAAAACATTTTATTTCCATAAAATGCAATAATATTAACGACTATAACCTTTTCCAAAATAAAACATTTGAACTAAATATATATTTATAATCACATGCAGACATATTCAAACATTTTAACCTTTTATAATCTAAAGTTATGGCATGCTTATTATATAATCATAAACAAAGTCATCGTTGACTTCACCATATAAACACAACCTTTTATCAACAACGATTAATAAAAAAGAAAACTGAGTGAAACCATTTCTCAATACCCTTGGATTCCGAAGATGGATCCCGTGAAATCTTGAAGTTATCAAATTGGGTCACTTGGCTATAGATATGGGGAGCTTCAAAGGAGTTTAACAACCACCAATAACAAAGGGTAAACACCGAAACATTTAAGGCTTTCTAAAAATCAAGGGATCTTTATAAGGTTCAACGAACCGAATAGTAAGTAACAGACTTCTTGATTTAGAGATAATATGGAACCTACACCAACTACAAGTAGACTACAGTTTCCATGCATCAACTAGATGGACGTGTTGAGTTACTGCATTCTTGGTAGAAAAATAGCTAGACATAGTTCTTAATAACGGACTACAGGGATTCTCTAGCAGTTCACTAGCTAACCACCGCAGATATTTTGAATGTGTTGTTTGATCTCTCCATGTATATTCTACCAAAAACTAAAACACACAGTCTTCAACAAAGGATTGGCGGATGATATTATATTCAGAATTACACTCCCAGACTTCTCCCCTATGTAATTTTTATTGTCCATCAAAATTTACTCCATAATATATCTGCAAGCAATATGCCTACTTATTATTCTATTTCTTACAAAGACAAAAAGTAAAATAAAAAAATTATCCAATCCAAATCAGCGTGTTCATCTTTTAAAATTGACAAACCAATCGATGTTCTCTCTTCTTCACCATTGTCACCGCCGCAGGGAACATTTAGTTTCTTCTCCAACTCCAATGTGTATAATGCTTCTGTCCTGCAGGCCTTTAGCAACATCAAAACACTCAAACATGTCCATGCTTAAATTCTCATGAAAAGTCATCACCAAGACGTGTTTTTAAGGTACCAAATTGGTGAACATGTATTCCAAATATTTGACAAAAATACACATTCCTACACATTCCAAATGTTTGAGAATGCATGTCTAATATTTGACAAAAATTAGTGAGAATGCATGTCTAATATTTGACAAAAATACACATTCCAAATGTTTTCTTATGGAATGCTATGACAACAGATGACAACAAGGCATTATGAGAACGGTGATGCCAATGAGGTCTTGAACCTAAATTGAAACATGCAGCATGACCATGTGAGTCCCAACTCTAGTACCAAACTCAGTTTGTTCTCAAGTTTAGCTTCTCTGCAACAAGGTAAGCTCATTCATGGGCATGTAATAAGAAATGGATTTGATTCAGAGGTTTCTATCATGAATTCTTTCATATATATGTATACCAAATATGGAATTATAGATATTTCCTATCATATGCTTGACTGATATGTTTTCAAATAAGATCTTATTAAAAAATAATCAAGAAACCAAAGAAGAACTTCAATTCATAATTAGCCGAAGAAGGGGGTTTCATCTCGAATTAAAAGAGCCCATTTACAGGATTCACTGATAATAAGTAGCAGTAAAAACAAAGATTTAAACACATTAAGAAACATTCCAAGAAAAGAAGAAAACAAAAACTGGTCACCAGGAGAAGTTATAGTTTTGGCTCTAAGACATGTGCAATAGAGTTTCCAAGCAGAATGTTGGGATATAAGGGCGTTTCCAATCCAAATCCATCCATGGCGTTTACCCATCAAGCTGCCATAGAAAAGGAGAGCATGTATTTGAAAAGGTAGATCAGTCTAGTCCACCGCCAATGCCATAAAGGGATGAATCAATGAGATCTTTTTGGCAAGCACAAAATATCATTCTCCCATGACATACAGTACATAAAGGGAGAAGATGGCCCAAAGGCTAGAGGTGAGCCTGAGAGATTAAACGTGCAGGGAGGAAAAAGCAAAAATGCAAGCTCTACTTTCTGATGCTTATGGATGATGATTCCAACAGGAAGTACCATAAAAAACAGTCACAAATTTTACATTTTCTCACAGAAAAAAGTTAGACTAACTGTGATCCTATAGAGCTTTCAAGACCTGGTATTACCCTATAACTCAAGGTTATCATGCCTTTTATATCTCAACATCAGCGTCAGTTTGGAAACCTAACAATTTATGCTACCGAGTTCACATTTGAGATTTAAAAAATAAATTATGAACTAGTATTGCATGACTCCAAAGTAACAAAGAACTCAAAATTGAAAAATGGATCCTCGATACATACGGGAAAATACGGTATGATCATGCATATTTTTCAACCCTTATTAAAATCATCTTTAGCTTATGGGTATCAAAATCCCCACGGGAACATAAAATAATAAACATTTTTTCTACTGAAATCTTGGATGCCCCTATCTAAGTAATCTGTAACAATTTCTTTATACCAATTGACATAAAATGCAAACAGAGAGCTCAAACTGAAACTATGACAGTTTGGCAGAGAAAGGGGGAAAATAAATCCAAAGTGGGTACCTGCGATATGTGAGAGCACAATTTAAGCTACCTCTGCCCACAGACGGAGATGGAATGCATACCAAAATTCAATGGGTGAAATGCGAAAGTAAATGCATACTGATTATTATAGGATACATTGTTTAGCTTTTCAAGTAAGGTCGTAGAGAGCCACCAACATCGTAATACTTTGAAATTTATTCTTGGCAGAGGTATTTGTTTTATAGCAGGGGTGTCTCCATTACTTTTTACAACTCATTACTTTTTACCAAATAGAAAAAAGGCACGCAAGTTTAGGATTTGCTAAGAGATAGATCTGGTTATTTCTGATTTCATAGATTGTTGAACCAACTGGAACAGTACTGCATCATCACCCTAGTTTTCAGTTTAAATACAGAGAAATGACTTCCAACAGAACATTCACCTTATAACGAGGGAAAGAAAATGATGAGCCCTCATGTCCGAGCTTTTAATCCTAAAGCTCTTATACCATATTGTAACAACCCCATAAACAATATAACAAAAAATTCCTAATTAATCAAAGAAACACAAACAAGGGGTTTGTTTTCGTTGTCAAGATATTTTATTAACCATGCAAAAGAAATTTTAGAAAGAGTATGGACTAATGTTAGGTATAAACCATGCAATGGATTAAAACCCTAAGCAGACAAAGGATGTTTAAACCTCGATAACATGCAGTACAAAGCAGGCATTGGTTTAAATCTGCCGAGAGAGACGGATTTGGGCCGTTATACTAAAAGAAATATATATATAATACAGATCCATAATACAATTTAAACGAAAGACTATGCAACTCAAAATTAATAACCAATTCATTCACATAAACTCTATGTAACAATTTAAACCAATATTTCTATGATTCGTTCCAAAAGGTTTCATTAGATTTAAAGAAAACGTGTAGCTACTAGATACTTTATTTCGACAAAATACACATAGATCATAGTTTCATAAAGTACAATTTAAAGATCTAGCAATAGCCCATTTACGGTTCATTTCATTGGTAAGCAAACAACCATAAGTCAAGCTGAAGTATATGAGAAAATAAATCATATCTAGTTACTTGAATCCAGGGAAAAACACACTTGGAGAATCAACTCCTCCCAACCATAGGAGACAACAACTCAACGGTTTTCTCTGCTCCACCCCTGAGCTGGATCACCAACCATGCACTGGAACAACAAGTAACTTCCTCGCAGCACTCAATCCTCGAGTTCGTAACAAGTTTTCATGATGGACTTATAAAATAGAAAAACGCTCAACACATGCACCCATCATCGTTTTCCCCATGCACAACACGACGCCATGTGCTATTCCAGTGCACTCATATATATAGATTTTGCCCAGGTCTTACGCCATCCCAATAAAATCTCCAATCAAATACTTAAATCCCTATGATTTAGGATCTTATCTAGTTGTTGAGTTTTGGATTGGATTTGATTGGTATCAATCACTCTAGCTTGCTTACACATGTTCCTTGGTGCCATGGTTGGTGTCCCCTCATGTAGTTGAGTTCTCAAGTGTCATTTTCTTTATTAAATAAATAAATAGAAAGATTTGTTGTGCAAATTTCATTTTTTTTTTTGAGTTTCATAACTCATTACATGATAAAAATAATTTTCAAAACATGAAAATAAAAGCAATGTCATGGGGGTATTACATCCATATCCCACTATAGTTGGAATTTTGATGCATGAAATGGTTTGTTCTAGACCAGACATTGCTCATACATTGGGATTTTTGAGCATATATATGTCAAAGCCATGGAAAGAGCATTGGACAATTGTAAAGAGGGTCTTCAGATACTTGTGAGGCACCACTGATTATGCAATCTACTACCAAGGAATACCTGGAACAAAGAGAGTAATTTATGTACATGGATTTGTTGATGCAGTCTTGGTTGGAAATCTTGATCGTAGAAGATATATAAGTGGGTATTTCTTTAGCCTATTTGGAGGAGCTATCAGTTGGATCAGCAATAGACAGGTTGTAGTTGCACTCTCAACTACAAAAGTTGAATACATGGCAGCCACACATGCCAACAAAGAAGCAGTATGGTTATAGAGAGCGTGTTTAAGTATTAGGCTTTTACATAAATTTGTAAGGTTAGATAGTGATAGCCAAAGTGCAATATTCCTGGCAAAGAACCCTGGTTATCATGCTAAGACAAAGCATATTGATGTGCAATATCACTTTGTGATATATATGGTTGAATACAAGAAGGTTTTGCTAGAGAAGGTTGACACCTTGAAAAATGTTGCAGACTCATTAACAAAGTCTGTCAGTACAGAGAAGTTATCTTGGTGTAGAGAATCTATGGGCATTGATGCCCTGGACCTATGAATTTATGAGTACATGACTCATTTCTATGCAAAGAAAACAACAAGTGGGAGAATGTTGGGTATATGTTATATTCTTTGAATGTGCGTGTGGAGGGGAGGTGTGCCTGTTAGCAATGTGTCTGATGATCCCTGTCATCACCTTCATGGAAACGACCATTAGGCTATTTTTGATGTGAGCACAAGAGGGCGATTTTTTATGTTTTTTTTTGGCTATTTTTCTAAAAATATGTAATTTAATCCCGGGTAAGGGATTGGATTCTATTTTCTAATCTAGGTTAACATATTAGGGTATTGTATGCTATTGAATACCTATATTTTGTACTGTTAGGAATTCATAATGATAATGAGAAAATAGGAGGTGTGGCTCCAAGGTTTGCTGGTTTTCCTAGTTAAGGGTTTCCAAGGTAAATATCTGTGTTTAGGTGTGAATGTTGTGTTGTAATATCTGTTTTGACTAAAAGAATATGTATGCTTTGCTTCTCTGTGCAGGTTTAAAACTTGTAGGTTAGGGTGTGGCCACACGATATGTGTTGTTGTGGTATAGTGAGAATGCCTACATGCAAAAATATTCAAATATTACATTCTATGTGTATAAGGAGGGTATTCACTACAGTATTCAACATAACCCATGCATAGAACCTTGTGTAGTAGATATATTTAAGGATATTGTACGATTTAATACGAGGACTCAACATATGTACATACAAGCAAGGAGGGGCCCTAATCGGGAGTGGTTTCCAACACACCATAAACTAGTGAAAGAAGATATAAGTGAAATCATTCAAGAGAGAACACAAGAATAGAAGGTCCTAGTTCTTGTTGAAGAACTATCACCGAATGTGTCGCATACACATGGGAAACAACATGGGGAAGGTACACAAGGACAAAAATGATTTTGGCAACGAGGTATCTGATTCATATCCAAGTGAAGAACAAAACAAGTCACCAAATGGAGGAAACATGTCTAGTGCAACATAGACTGAGCCTTCGGTCAGAGAGAAAAGAAAAGCTCTAGAAATAGTGAAAGGGAGAATAACAAAGAGTAAATATCATAAGGAGAGCATAGTTTTGTCAATAACTGAAGACGATATGGAGATGTTGATGGAGAGGCTCAAAGACACTACAAAATATATCTGGAAGAAAGACATAGAGAAGTACTTGTAGCTGTATGAGAGCATTGCAGGCCATATAGCTGGGCTATGACAATCATTGTAAGAAATAAGGATAGCTCCAACACAAGTATTGGGTGAGAGGAAGGATGGTGTTGATAAAGAAGAAAGAATAATGCCAATGCCATCCTCAGCTGCAAAGAAAAGAGTTGTTCATTAACACTAAAAGCCTTGAATTTTCTAGTGTAAGAGTTATAGATCTATGTTGGAGAATTGAGTCATGTTGATATGAACCTAGCAGAGATACCTATACATTTTCTACATAGTTTACATAAGAGCATAACTTATGAAATTAAATGACGTGAAGAGTATAGCTTCAGTGAGATGATGAAACATAACACAGAAAGAGAAGAGATGAAAGATAAATATAAGCAACTTCAGACAGGGTGAGATGCAATAACTGAGAAGAATGAAGAGATGTAGAAAGTAATAGAAGAAACATGCAAAACGGTTCCCGAAGTGGAAATGGTAGAGGAAACACCAATTGAAGATAACATGTCAAGCCTAAGTGAAGTTATATAGGGATTTTGTGCATGAATTGGTGAATTGGAAGCATAGTTAGTGAATAATGCACCACAATGGGTAAGGGACTAGAGGGAGATTGCAATGAAGGCTTCAGTGGAGAGCATTAAGGTCCTAAATGAGGAATGCACAATTTGTTTTATGAAAGTTCATAGGCCTAGGAAGTGCTAATGGATGATGAAGGTTTACAAGAGGTGACAAATTAATTGGAAGACACACAGAGTAGAGAGACAAAGAAAAATTATCTTATAAGGACTCTACCACCAATCAAAATAATGTCAAAAGTAGCGAAGAGTGGGAAATTGCAGGAAGATATTAACAACCTGTAGGATGGATAACAAAAGATGAGCTAAAGGGTGGAGTCATTGCCAAACAAAGTAGTACATTTATCAGAGATAATAGGAGGAGAACATGTAGATAAAAATAATATTGTGCATCTAGTGGAAGAACAAGTATATGGGCTTATAATTGCGGAGTCGATCGTCGAGGATATGGGTGAGAAATAAAAAAAAATTGAAGGGAACTGTTGCAACAACAAATGATATATACACTAAATCTTGGGAAACTTGGAAGTCTTCCCAGGAGTGGGTTTAATTGGCTTAGGATCTCGATATAAAAGACAAGCGAAAACTCCAAAAGATAATGAAGAAAGTGGCAGTTGTGCAAACATAGACGTGAAGTGGTGTGCGTTAGAGAACACATGTGGCTATCATGAAGGTAATATGAGGCCAAGGTTTTTAAAGGACAACAAATCAACATCAAATATTTGAAGGAAGGAGATGTGGCATAATTAATAATGATGTGGTCAAGTGAAGTAATTCAGGATCAACTATAAAGAAGGTAGAGGAAGGTAGATCATAGCACTTCAGGGTTGTGTGTTGTTTTGCAGAGATGCATAACCCAGAGGCAAAGTAGAGATGCTAGATGTTGAAAATAGGCCGACAACATAGAAATCAAACTCACAATAGGGATAGATCCAAATCAATTGTGTCACAAAGAGCGATGGCGCCACCAAAAGGAAAAGTGACAGTATAGAGATAATCCTATTGCGTGAAAAATAGATTATGTCCTTCAATCGATTAATTGTAAAAAAATAGATTATGTTGACCTCATAGGTCCTGTCAGTTAGTTGAAAGAAAAAGTAGTTATGCAACTGATTGTAAATATTATATATAGCTTGTAGAGACGGATAAAGACTTGGTTCAGTTGGATGTATGAACCCCCATGTGTTCTTGAATAATATAAGAATTTGTTATTTTGTCTACCATTCCTTATATCTTGTTTATCATTATCTATATAAATATGTAATATGTATCATTGGAAACCTTGCAATATGATTGATTACAACATTGGTTCTATTTCCGGTGGTACATGTATTGGATTAAAATGACTATAACCCGATGATATAAGAGAAAGCGATTAAGGATTAGTGGGAGCGGAAAATAACGAACTACCTGCAAAATTACGCTAGAAGAAACAAGTTGGCTATTGTTCAAGAAAAGGAGAAATTTTTATCTGAAACACATTAAAAGTTTGTTGAATTCATCCCTTATGCACTGAAGAAGCTTCTGGATGAAAAATACAATATATAAAAATGAACGACACTTACGCTAGAAACTGACCAGAGGAGGCTGTACAAATTTTTCGTAGTGGATCAAAAGAATCCCTGACGAATTTTGTGAGGAACGAGCTATAGAGGAGTGAGTCTCTATTGATAACATTAAGGAAATATTCTACAACGACCTCATGGAAAATTTTCTTTGTTCTTTACCGACACTTTTGTTCATATTCTTGATCGACAAAGGAGGAGGACATATTGTCGAACCTCGACCACTACTGCTAAGAAACATGAACTGGGAAGCAAAGAAAAAAGAGTGGGAAAAATTTGTACAAGAGAGAGAGTGGTAGTAATTCCTCAGTAAATAAACAGTTGCACCCTATATTTATAAAAATATTTCGGGTTGGCAATGGGGGGATAACTGATCACATTCTGGTAAAGTAGAGAAATAATCATCGATCAATGAAAAACACAGAATGGACAACAATGGAAAAAAAGGACACAAGTAGAAAAATGACACACAAAATCACTCTAGATATCGAGAGGATCGAAAGGGAAAAGAGAAGGAAGAAGAGGGAAGAAATAAGGGGGTAGGTTGTTGTACTCTAGAAAGAGAGAAAGATCATTCTAGTGACAGAAACAGAAGAAGATCAACTAGAGTCGGGTCATGACCGACAAGAAAAGGGTGTTGATGAGGATTTGTCCCCTATGGAAGAATACTTGTGGATAGAGAAGAGTAGAGCTCTCCAAGTAAGTATTCCTGAACCTATAGTACCACATTCCCTGATACATCTTACTCAAAGTGCCTAAGTGCAAGACATTGTTAAAAAGGTTTTAGGATTACACACTGGCCAAGTAGGTGTATGGAGTCGATGGGACGATGAAGGAAATGAAGTCGACCAACTTTTAATTTGTTGACCGTGGGAATGGATTTGGGTTACTTTTCAACCTTATTTCTCCAATCGCATTTTTCACATGCTTTATTCAGAACGTGGAGGAGCGACCCACCAACCAATTCCTACTACAGATAGTTCACTAGATTAGTCGGTATCATCAGTAAGAGAAGTACCCTAGTTTGAACAAAAGTTTACTTGGGTATTGACAAAAGAAGTCAACATAAACAAACTTCTAACAAACAATGAAGAACCAACTAATATAGAAAATATTACCAACGAAAATGAAACATCCATCGAAAATAGCTGTGAAAATATCTTAGTTACAGGAAGTGACCCACCACCACCACCAACACCACCGAGAAGAGAAGACGAAGACGCTATAGACACAACGCACCTAACCACTCATATTCCCCTCTATGAGGGAGACAAAGACCCAAAATGACATTGGTTTGTCTATGTGTCGATATGGAAGGCCAACACCATCGCCAGGGAGGATCGTCAATTGGAACAGTTTGTTGGTGCTCTTCGAAAAAGAGCACTCACTTGGTACATGACCTATATAGAAAAAATGCCAAATACAACAAAAGGACAGATTTAAGACTCCTGACGTAAAGAATATTGCTGCCAAAATGTTGAAAACCACTGCTCAGAAGCCAACAGAAATAGTACGAGAATATGATAAAATATTTAAGGACTTGCTGAGTGAACTAGAGTATAACATTGATGAATAATTATTAATTCAATAGTTTGATGCTAGATTATTACAGAAAATTTGAATGCACATTCAGTTAGACAATTTTAATACATATAAATATGCGTTAACAAAAGTGTTACCAATTGAAATGGACGATGATTATCCTATAAATCCCGTCGATGGAAGGATTTAGGAACAACTTGAAAATATGCAAAAATCTATACGATAAATGAGCCTATGAGGAAATGATGTATGGTGTACCAAATGCTCGATGACCAGTCATACAAAAGACTATTTTCGACAAGACGATCATCGATAGGACATCCAGTTCAATCAAACAAAATGTTTTTGCGACATCTTCCAAGAGCATGACTTAAATGAAACAAAATATTTCCCGTATATTATGAAGAATGAATAAGCTCGGTGGTGTGCAATATGTGAATTCAAGAGCCATTCTACAACAGAGTGCCAATTGAATTTAAAAAAATAGACATAATTACTAAGTGGTATATTAGACCAATGCTGTCAATAAAAAAAATAACACTAACAATAATGAGAGAATGGAAATAATGATCAAAACGACATGAGAAATTATCAAAGGTATGCTGGTCGTAGATACGAACTCTGGAATGACCACTACAAATGACTAGGAGGATTTCAAGGTCAAGGTCGATATTTTGGAAATCAGGAGAACCGACCACGTCAGCCCATTAAATGTTATACATGTCTTAATGAGGGGCATCGACATGCGGAGTGTCCATACTGCAAAGACCGAATCAATTTGAAAATTTGTACAAGTTGTGGAGTAGGCGATCACTCTTTGGAGGATTTCCCTACCATGATCGAAAAAATAAATAATAAAAAGAATGTTAATGTCTTGTCTAGTGTTTGTAAATATGATGTTATTCAAACCAAGAATTTGCAAATTGTAACTCGATAAGGAACGAAAATTAGCATTGATAATCCATAAATCAGTAAAATAAAAAGTAAAGAAGACTATCCCAAAATTGCTGAGAAACAATGATTATATATCGATGCATCAATAATGTTCCAAAAACTAGAATCAGAAGAAGATCATGACGACTCCTGACAAGAAACTACTAACGAACTAATCAAATTGATAACTAAAGATGAGTCTGTTGCAAAGTTAATAGATTTAATGTACAACCTTAAAAATACATATGGTGAAGATAAATAAGTTAAAAGTATATGTAGCCTCAACTAAGAAGACAAAAACGATGCAGACCCATTATTAAACCTAGAAATTTAAGGCTACCACGTTCGACAAATCGTCCTCGACTTCATATCCCAGGTAACTCTAATGACTAGAGACACATGTGAACAACTTGGAAAACCATGATTACATGAATGAAGCATATATCTAAAATTAACCGACCAGGGACTAATAGAACCAATTGGGGTATGGAAAAATGTCGACATGACCATTGAGGGTATCTCGACTAAAGTCAACTTTGAAATCATTAACCCAAGGAAGGATCCAGTTCCTTCCCTACTCTAGTAGGTCGAATGTGGGGAAGATAAATGAAATCACCCATATCACTCGACAAAGAAAGAATTAAACTCAAATTCAATGGGAAAAATTCATCATTCCAATTCATCCATCGCAAGGAGAACCTTAGACAGAACCCATCTATGATGATGTCGATGTTCGACAAATATATCAAATACATAACAATGAAGATTATATCGAGCCTAACGCATACAGAGAAATCCACCTTGGGCAACCCGATTCGACCAGATATAACTCGGACGCAGAGTTGTATGATCGACAACTAGAAAATTATGAACTATAAGCATGAGAATGATGGACTATTCAAACTATTCCTAAAAATAAAACCCGCTAGTACTTTTCTATCACTACAATCCCAAAGATTTTTGAACGAAAAATCAGATAATATCCAACCCTAACACTAGTAAGGAACGAGTCATCAACCCAAATACCACTTAGATACAAAGAGCGAGAATCACCATCACTTCATGTCAACCAAGTTTCTAAAGTTCTAGGTGAACAAGGCCAACTCTAGAGTCTGGTAAAAACATTTACAAGTCAAGTTGCACGATGGTGGGACACGCATCAGTCAAGATTACAAACTTGGACAACAACATCTACATATTTTATTGAAAGGTTCAGAGGGAAGAAACTAATAACACAATCAAACATTCCAGTCTTCACACAAGGGTAAGACCTCGAGAAACATATTGATACATGTGAAAAATAATGTAGAATATTAGGTTATAAAAATGAGTGAGTCCGGCCTCACTTATTTCCAAACACACTAGACGATCTACCAAATAAGTGGTACAAAATGGAGAAAGTAAAAGGAGAAAAGTTCACATGGAACGAACTTAAAGAAAATATTCTTAATGAATTCAAATTCTTGTCCCAGGAAGAATTATTGGTCGAAGAAAGCAAACAGATAAAATTTTTTTTACAACCGACAGACAACAAAATAGCAACAAATAATCGACCTAGCCAACAAAATGCTACGTGTCGCAATATCCAGTCAACCGAAATCTAGCACTCGACAAGACTTCGATTAGAAATGGAAACCACAAAAGGGAAAAGTTTCTAATGGAAATCCGACCATCCAGAAACATCGAAACCACTTAAAACAATATTTAAAATTCAAACATCAACAAAAGAAGACCCTGAAATATTGATAGCGGAAGACTTTTCACCGACATTTCACAATTCAAAGAAGGTAGTCGACATATCAATGAAAGTAAAGCACTAAAATGGATGGACACAAAAGTTAAGATAAAATAAGTCGAAATATAAAATGACAACATACCTAAAATGCAAAGATACAGAAACCGTCAACTTATTAAAAGAATTTTAGGATGTTTTTTTCTCAGGACTATAAAGATCTAAAAGGACTTGTTCAAGAAATGGGTGAAATAAAAATTGACATCAAACCCAAGGAAAAACCAATAAAGAAAATACCATACAAATTCGCGCTCAAATACAAGGAAATATTAAAGAAAGAAATCGACAGCATGCTGACAGCTAGAATTATTTACCTTATCGATAAGTCGGAATGGGAAAGTCCAATGGTGGTTCAACTGAAGAAACACAACTTGACACGATTAAGAATCTATGTCGAATTTTGAGAACTTAATAAATTAATCCTTACAGACCCTTTTCTGACGCATTTTGTAGATGAAATTCTTAATGAAGTTGCAGGTCATGAGTGTTATTCGTTTACAGGAAGATTTTCAAGATATAATCAAGTACCCATTGCTAAAGAAGACCAAAAGATTACGTCGTTTGTATGTGAATTTGGATCATTAACATACAAAGAAGTCATCATTTGGATTGAAAAACGCCCCAGTTGTACTCTCTAGAATTGTCGTCAAAGCATTTCAGGAATATATCTACAAAACAATGCTGGTATATTTCGACGACTAGACAATCTACTATATGCTGAAAAATCAATGTAAATGGCTAAGACTTATGATAGAAAGATGTTGACATATCCAATTATCTCTAAATATCAAGAAGTGTATCTTTCCAACTACAATAGGAATCTCACTGGGACACGTAGTATGCAAGGAAGGCATTAAAGTCGACTATGCAAAAATTAAAATTATTCTTGACTTAAAACCACCAGTAAATCCTAAACTAGTAAGATTTTTACTCGGACATATAGGATATTATAGAAAATTCATCTGAAATTATTCTGACATGACCTACCCACTAGAAGAACTACTAAAATAAAATCAGGAAGATGAGTGGATCGATGAATGCGCTGCATCGTTTGACATCTTAAATAAAAAATTAGTCAAAACATCCATACTACGATTCTCAAATTGGTCAATTAAATTTCATGTACATATCGATGCATCCGGAATAGCAATTAGAGCAATATTAACTCAACCTGGTGATGATGGAATGGACCATCCAAACACATACAACAGTAGCAAATTAAACAAGGCTGAGAGTAACTACTTGACAACAGAAAGAGAGGCACTTGGAATGGTGTTTGCAATTCAAAAATACCGACATCATTTACTTGCTAATCCATTTGTGTTCTACAAATACCATCAAACATTAAAACACTTAGTAAATAAACCATTACATCACTGAATAATTTGTCGATGGTTACTATTATTTCAAGAATTCGAGTTTGAATTCATAGTTCGACCAGGTAAAATAAATGGCAGACCCGACCACTTGTCGAGAATCGATATAGGTGAAGAACCAACTGGAATTGAAGATGACCTACAAGATTCCCATTTATTCATAATTGAATTTGTATCTTTCGACTTAGCATAAATCGCTCAATTCCTAGAGGAAGGCCAAGTGCCAGAAGGAATGAGTGATAAGAAGAAAAATAGCATGGCGATGAAAGCTACACCCTACATCATATTAAATGGTTTTCATTACAAACTTGGATTAGACGATGTGTTCTCAACCATGAAAAAGAAAATATAATCAATGAAGCACACATTGGCCCAGTTGGAGGACATTTTTAAGCTGACAAAAGAACCCGAAAAAACCAACAGTTGGGATTATGGTGGCTGACCATACACCGGGATTGTTGAGAATTTGTGAACACATGTGACTGATTCCAATGACTAAGTTGGCCTCTACCAAGCAATGAAATGCCTTTAATATCAGTAAATCCAATCTTAACGTTTGAAATTTGGATGATTGATTTCATAGGACCTTTTTCAATATCGGCTAGACAAACAGGGGCATGATAAATCATCACAACAGTCGAATACGTTACCAAGTGGGAAGAGGCAGAACCAATTGAATCTTTCTCAAGTGAGATAGAGGCTAAATTTATATACGAGAACATCACCACAAGATTTGGGTGTACATTGACCTTGATCAGTGATTAGGGGCCACATTTGTAAACAAAACAATTACAACTATGACAAAACAATTCATCTTTGAAGATAGTCATTTACACAAAAATTAATTGAGAAATTGAAGAGAGCTGTGTTGGATGAATTTGAAATTCGACGTTTCGACCCCTTCTCTGGGATCATCATCAGGAGACGTTGGAAGCCTGATGATGATCCTAGAGAAGGGGTCGAAACGTCGAATTTCAAATTCATCCAACACATCTCTCTTCGATTTCTAAAAACAATCCATGATCGAGCATAGGAAAAGTACAACGTATCACACTCAATGTAATAGTGCAATTGAAGCTTTTAACAAAACATTAACCAGAGGCTTAACAAAAATATGTAACACACACAAAGATGATTGGGATGACAAGATACCTGCCATTTTATGGGAATACCTAATAGCATACAAACGTTTGACAAGTCAGACACCTTTATGACTTATCTATGGAAAGGAAACAGTTGTACCCTTACACTTTCGTTAAACAACCCTTTTGATTACCAACATACTACACATCGAGGCCAAAAATTCAAGAAAAGAAAGAGTAATGCAACTATCCAAACTTGAAGAACACCAACTAATCACAATACAATACCGAGAAATCCAAAAAGAACAACAAAAATCCCGGCACGATAGAAATATCAAAAACAAAAATCTATAAGTTGGAGACCTTGCATTACTGTACAATAGTCGAGTAAAAGGAAAACCTAAGAAACTACACACTGAGTGGATGGGTCCATAAATTGTAGAATAAATCAACACTAACAAATCATTTCTACTAAAAACACTACAGGGGAAAATTGGTCAATGGGGATTGACTAAAATGATACAAATATTAAAAAAAAACAGTCATGTAACTATAAATAGTTGAAAAAATAATAAAAAACTATAAAAATCTAAGACAACCACAAGAAAATTTACAATGAAAAGAATCAGTATGACAAGATCTTGGATCAATTCTTTCGACAAGGCTAAGGAAGGAAGCAGTAAAACAAAAAATTGGGATATTTAATCATCGAAATGAGCAGAGCAGGAATGAGGAATACTGATCACTTTGACACTACCGTCACCATCGCGATCCAGAAATACGTCGACATTAAGAAGAAAAAAATGGTCCAATCAAGTCATCATGAACACCGACACCTAGAGAAAATAAGTTGGCATGCCTCAAAATAAATACTAATAACTCGTCCTTCGTAGTTAAGTCCACCATCAATACCACAATTAAAACAACCAACCACTATGCCTTCTCTCGCCCAAAACAATTCTGATATAAATACCGCATTGGAAGAGACTTGAATTTCATTCTGTGAAGAACTTGAATGCCAGAGTACCATAACACCATAGCACATCTTGCCACATTCTGAACAAGAGCATCCAACCGACACAATGGCATTGAAGAAATTGACCGCAACTACCAGGTTCGCGACAAACAAACTTAAACGAGTAGAAAGAGCCAACACACCATTATAAAGTCGATTTCATTATAACATTCGAAACAAAAAAGTGTTCGAGCAACAATGGAGGCGGGTTTGGAAGGAGATCAAAGAATGGGGATCGAAAATAGGTGGTCGATGGAGTGAGGAAGCTCAGAAATTAAATGCTAGTACAATCCTTACCTGTATGAATGTATCGTTAATGGATAGTTTTGCAAGGGAAAAATAAGTTATCGTGCAATTCATCATCAACCGATACCATAATGGGAATTTCTACTTAGACACACCCGTTGAAATCAATGGCGACCTAATTTATCATATCACAGTATTATAAAATAAAGGTGAACTTGTACCTATTCGATTAAACCTGACCCTAGTCAAAGAAGTAACTGGTACACCATAAGGGAAAAATTCAAGACGACTAATAGTTAACCAAATCATCTATCACACACAAAAGATAGCCACAAAAATTATCTCAATGGCTCTCACAAGTATGGGAAGAGGTTCCGACCTCAAAATCGACATGCTCAACGCAGTCCAAAACGTGGCAAAAATAGGGAAATTATACCGCTGGGCTGACCACCTAGCTGATATTATTAAGCATATCTATGTAAAATGCTAAGAGGAGGGCACCTAAACCGCATTTACTTCACTGATAATCTGGATAGCTATGTACCATCTTCGACTAGTCAAAGATAAGGATTTCACTGCAAAAAATCGATCAGCAATGTGGAATTTCAAATCATTCGCTTTAAATGGTTGCATACTAGGAGTAGAGACAACAAAAATCTAGTTAGATACATGGTTTCAAGTCTTAAAAATCAAAACAACTATATGGCGAGTACCTCGGGATATCTGATGAAGTCTACCACCGACGAGACACATCCAAATTGAGTTGGACTACATGTCGATCTGGTACTTACAAGGTGTTGGGGGAACAATAAGAGAACTTGAATTCTACCCTTTGGTTGAGGAGATATTCAATTAATTTAGTCAGCAATCCAACACTAGATTGGATATACCACCCATAGCAAAAAGTGTCGATCAACCAATGATCAAACCTTTAAGCAACGTAGAAAAAAGAAGAAGACTATGAAATCCGTGTTCATCTCAACACATTCACTCTCAATTGTGACAACACTTGTGGCATCAACCCACTAGGGATTGCATTAACATCTCCACACCAACCAGAAGAGAAAACATATCAGATTGATGAAAGCACCCAATCTGATACTCCTCTTCGAGAATATTCCCTCACCAAGAAGAATATACGTCGAGTGGCTGACGAATTGTTTAAAGCCAGACAAAACATGAAGAGTATAGTAAAAGGAAAGGGGAAACACAAGCTCATTCTTCAGGAGCCAACTAAAGATGAAAATGTGGAATTATTTGATAGTGCAACTCAAATCTTGGAGGATGCATCCAAAAACAAAATCACAGTCGATGAACTAATAGGTAGATTTATCACAGAGGAGGAGCAATGACTAGACCGACATGACACAACCCAAAATAAAGTCAGGTTCTCTATGACACCATCTATTGATCTCACCCATATCCCACCAACTGCATCCCCGACCCAAGTTGTCGAAGAATAATTTATACCGATTTCAACTGCCACCACATCCCTATTCCTAATTCATCCATATCTCGAGAAATCACCAGCACCACTTAGAGCTCGCATTCAAAAATATAGCGAACTCCAAGAATTTATTAGGAAACTACCATCTCTCCTCCCCAACTGGAAAAAATTGACAGTAAAAAGACCTGTATTAGTCGAGGAAGCACTGCAATTCACATTAACCATACTCGAAATTATCGACCCTCCACATTCATCCATTCTGGAAGCACAAGTTGTTGGATACACTGAAACTATCCTACAAAGAAATATAGACTCAACCAATAACATTGTGGCAAAACAAACTTCTTCATTTACCCCTCGACCTGTTGACCAACCAACCGCACCACAACACCCTCCACTTATTGAACCCTGCACCACTAAGCCCATTTTAGAACCCACCGATACTGTATTACCACCAACTTCCAACCAACCATTACCATAGGAAGAAATAAGATTACTAGTTAATACCGACTTACATACTTCACCTATTTCACCCCTTCCACTATCATCACCTATCACCACATTTATTCCCACCAATATCATCAATTATCCCAACATTACCCACACCAGCATCCCTAGTCTTGTTATTACAAACCCATCTACCAAGCAAAGTTGGAAAACAACATTAGAAATTTTACCAAACAACTGAAAGAAACTGACATACAGAATAAAGAACAGGAACGATGGAAAAGGAAACGGAGAAAAGAAAAAAACACAAGAGATAGAACAACAACAACAACAAAAATTTTTACAACAATCTCAACAACAAACACCCCTATGAATTCATCTTGATCAGCTTGGTCCAATAGCTGCATTTAACCCACAGAAATCCAAAGACAAAGAATTGTATCTATTGGCAGATGCAATTGATAGGGAATATAAACACAGAAGAGTGAATACCAAAGAACAAATCAAATAGCTAAAAATAGAGCAGAATGTATTCTTAGCCAAGTGTGAGAGCTTGGCACAACAATTTATCACAATTCCAGCAGGGTCCAACTCTAACAATCCCCTCGATAAAGCATATCTCATTTTCGAAAGCATTGTGTCAAAATTCTAGAAGAAGTTGAAAGAAAGGAGACTAGAGCAGGCCAATGAAACCATTGTTTTACTTAGAAATAATTTACCACATTTACCGAAGCCTATAACCTGTCAATAAAATATGTTGCAGAATCTGTTGTCACCATAGATGTCTTGCAAAACTGGTACACTTACTATGGTCAGGTGTTTGAAGAAATGCAAAAGACTCGTGAAATCATCAGTTCACTACAAAACCACCAACTAGTCGCTAGTGAAGCAATGGCGCAGACCATTAATGACCAACTTATTCTGGAAACCAATAAACTTGAAAAACTGGAGAGACAGGAAAATTAGTGGATCATCTAGGACCGAGCTAGTCTATCAAATATCGACAAAATCAGGCCATAGCTGCAACAACTGCTTTTTGATGCCGAGGAAAAGTCACAACTCTTAGGGACCGACATGATTAACATTCTAGACTTTGATATGGATAAAAATATGGAGATCTTGTCGAGTCACTACTCTTACCATATACATACAAAATTCCCTCCATGCTTGGGAAGATTTCCAACATCAATTATCAGTATCTGTTGAGGCTATTGTAGAACTGTGTGTTCAACAACATCCATACATATGCAAAAATAACAAAAAAATGGATATGAAGGACACGGACACTCATCAAGCATGTATTCTCCAACAAGGGTTACAATATGTGACTGCAATAGTAGCAATGATGAACGACAAGGATAATGCATAAATGGTAAGTTTCTAATGGATAATTGTGGAGAGAATTATACTTAGAAGCGCGGGAAACAATATGCAATGCAATAACACAAAATGCAACAAAATTGAGAGTTCTCCATAGGTAAAGGAAAAAATGAGATTTTAGAGAAGTTATGTGGGTTCAACAAAAAAATTCATGGCAGGACTAATAACGTAGTCTTGAGCCTAGAGAATATGTCAGCATGACCACTAAATGAGAACATAGGTTCTAAGCTATGGAACCCATATTTTGTGGGCTCTACCATGATATTATGACTTTCTTAAAAAAAAAAAAAGATAATGTCAAAACTCCGTGCGGACGATCCTAAGGTGTGATGACATTTGTAAGGATAATATGAAGGTGCAAGGTGGAATGAATTCTATCCTAAATTCCATTGGAGAAACACATGCCTGTGAAGCATACCCTTGTCATATCATTAAAAATTCCACCCAATCTATTTGATATCTATCAATAGCATAGTCGACCTTAAAGAGAGAATTGGTAATAATATCAACCACTCAAAAATGATTCAAACTATGCCAAAGTGGGTAAACATATTAAATCTCTTTTACCAAAAAAAATTTAGTAATTTATTTTCATTTTACCTATTTTACCTTGTTGGAGCTCAATTTTCCCCTAGATATTCAAGTGGAGACTACAGATCACTCGAGCCATCAATTTCCAAACCGTCACCTCTAGGTTCTTTCTCATCTCCCATTCTTCATTTTATATGGTCCATTCTTGCATTTTAGTAAAAAAATGAGCTTCTAGAGACCACCACTCTCTTGTAAGTGCATCATGTTCCTTTCTTTCCCATGTGGTGCATGGGAGAAAGGGACCACATGCCTGTACAGTGTCCAAGGCATGTGGCCATGCACCTTTTGACACTATAGGGTGCGTGGGGATTTTCAAAAGATGAAAAAATGTGTGCCTTGATTCAAATTTTGATTTTTCATTGCATGATGTCAATCATACAATACGCTAACCATAACTAATATTTGATCATGTAGATTGTTGAAGTTATACCGATATCTCAGCGTGCGAGCGCAAAATAAATGCTTGCAATTACTCGTGGGGTATTGGATGTCATATAAAAATTATTTTGTGATTGAAGGTGAGGTATCAAATATCATTGTTGATGACATTACTTCATTATGGGATTGTATCATCAAGGAGTGCATATAAATCTCAAAAGGACAGTGTGAGGTGAATGTTTCCTAACCATGTAGGAGTATATTGACACCTATTGTGTTCCCAAGTCCCAAAAGATGGGATCTCATAACCCTATCATCAACATCACAAGATTATTATTGAAAGTGATTTTAACCACTATTACACATGTACTAGGCTCATTGGATATCCAATAAGCATCATGGTGCCACATGTTTTATGGAGTGAAGTGACTTTGGTCCATGGTGTTTGACTAGTGCACTAGGTTACTGGTGAACATGAAGGCCGAACTAATAGATTGTAAGATGGGTAAACATACAAAATTGGCTATGGAAGCATCTTAGTATATTTTTTCATGGATAGGATTCTGGGAATGAGCCCCTGAGTCATGTTCCCTCCTTTTGAATCACAACAATCTAGGATGACCTGGTGGAAAGACATAATATATCGACTAGGGGGAGGGATGATATTGAGTGATTTTAATGATGATTTCCTATATTTGTGAAGGCCACAACTTCTATCAGTCGAGGATTTTCCTTATGTCGGTATGGATTTTCGAGGAGATCTAGGCCTAACCCTTCCTCTCAGTGCATTGGGGGCGCATTGGTAATAAATGTTTTTTAATTTTTTTGAAATTATATTCAATTTTTTTGTTATGTTTGAAATAAAGAGGAAAAAGTATTTTTGGTGTGTAGGAATATTGACACAAGTTCCACTAATGCAGATGTAGGGCCTATACGCTCAGCAGGTCACCACTCGTTATGATGACATGAGCCTTAGCCCAAGGAGGGGCTCGACAAGACTTTGGCATCAACAGAGGAGAATATTGAGGAACTCACCCTTGGGATTCTCCTCACCAGAATTGAGGACCTCCTAGAGGTGATGTTGTGACAGGTGGTAGGGGTACCATGTAACTAGATTTGCCTTTTTCATAAGGTGGCTACTATTTTATTGTGTTAATGGGATGTTACTAGACCACATTATTTATCTAGTTGGATATATTTTTGTTTTTTTTCCTGTATATGCATCATTACGGGATATAATGCCTAGTTTTGTATAATGTTCCACACTTTTATAATTGATAGAAACTTCTATATTAATGAAAAAAAATTCAGTTGCCTTTATATACAAAATGTATACTCTCTTTTTCTTTACATATGCTCTATTATATGTTATACAAATTCCATTCCAATACATTGTTTGATGTGTAAATTGCTGTGGATATTCCACTGGACCAGTTTGTCACAACAGATCTTACAACTTAGTTCATTGTGTTAATTTAATTCTATAAAATACTAAATATAATGAAACCGAAATATAAATAACTAGAGAAAATAAGCACACAATTCACATAATAACAAAAGATAAACCATAGGAAAACAAACTATGGGGAGAAACCCAACCACAAATGAGGACTATGCCTTGCTCTTAATATCAAAATGAAAATACAAAGGAAATGACACTCTCTATGGATTTACCTATGACTCTACGACCAAAATGGAGACTACAGGATCTCCTATCTCCTTTGTTCTACTATAATATCCACTCTAGTGCTATTTTCTCACTTATGTGACAATGCAATAACATTGAAATAATGGAACCCCTTCTTCTCCTAATGATCTAGTGTTTAACATAGCTTGACAACCATCTAGGGTTAACTTTAGGGTTTTTGCATGCCCCAACTCCTGATTAGGGTTAGGGTTTTGGGCCTTATACAATGTAATTTAAAGTAGCACATGACTAGCACACAACAAATATCTACTATGGTAGTCATTCAAGACCCATATTATCTCGTCAAAAATGAGGCATTGGTTAAATATAGTGTAAAATCCTTGTTGATATAAAATGTCATTGATAAGAAGGTATCAGGGGGATTGGTAACGAATCCGATGATTATTGTCCCAATATATGTGAGAGAAAACTTTTGAGTGTGTATGTATAAATAATAATATACTTGTACCAATGCTTGTTCGAAGGAATCATGAACACATGTTCATCTGGAAGAGCATCATCAATAGGGGGATGTTTGGTATCGAAGAGAAAATCCGAAATGAAATCCACTAAGGAAAATTCCATTCTACTCTTGGGGGTCAAGAAGTTTAGGTCATATTCTCGAAGGATAATGATACATGTAGATACCTAACCTTGAATTAGGTTTCATCTTAAGAGATACAACATCGGGTTTGAATCTGGGACAACATTGGTTTTGCTCATAAGGATGTAATGGAAGAGTTTTTGAATGAAGAAAATGATGGCTAAGATTAGGTTATCCTCATTCTTATATGATATAGAGGGTCCAGATAGGTTCTTACTAACATATTAGATGACATGTTCCTAGAATTCGGTGTCTTCATGAATGGGCACTCTGGAAATAACATATGTGGATGTTGAAATGTAAAGGATGAATTCCTTCGCAAAGTTTGGGGGGATAATCAAAGGTGTTAAAGTAAGAGTACACTTTAGGGCATCAAATAAGATTGTTCTTTCTCATCTACAAAAATGGAATGTTTAAACAAAGAAAAGGAAAAAAATCATGAACACTCATTGCATAATCTGGAATAAAGCAACATAAGAAGTTATCCTTTCCATTAAAGACTTTGCAATAGGTGCAAATTCTTAGGAGGGGGGGGTTCGAGGATGGCTTAAACCTTCAAAGGACCAATGGATATTCCTTTCTAGGAAATGATAAAGCCTAACGGTCGACTAGGAAGAATGAAAAATACACACTTGAGTGGGTTCAAGTGAGAGTTGTACTTGCGACATCAAAGAAACACCTTATGGAGATATTCTAGATGCCATGAGCATTTCTTAGAGTGAGATGCGAGGTCATCCAAGTATTTTAGGATAATATATACCATGTCGTGAAATTCATATGACATGGCACACTGGAAGGTGGCTCCAACATTCTTGAGTCTGCAAGGCATGATTCATTAGGTGAATGTCCCTCAAGGGATGGTGAAAGTTGTTTTATACTGATCCCGAGGGTGTATTTGGATATGATTTTACCCCAAGAAAGCATAAATAAAGGATACTTAAATATCATGTATTTATTTTTATATTTATTTGGATATAATTTGACCCCAAGAAACCATCCAATATTTTAATTGATAAAGGGGGTGGGGGAGTTGTCTTTGGGATAAACACTGTTCATATTGCGAAAGTTAGTGCAAACACAAATGGTTCCTTGCTTCTTGTTTAATGGAAATGGATTGGATACCCATGTGGAATATGTGTTTAGATAAATGAATCATGTATTATGTAACTTATTAATTACAACTTTGATGGGTGGATCTTTAGACAAGCATATGAGTCTCTAGTTTTGTCACAGAGGTTCGACATTAGGCCAAGTATCAATTTGGTGTTCAGCAATGGTTGGGTCAAGACCTATCATTTTCACATGTAAGTAAAAATAAAATATGTCACGAAATTCTTGAAAAAGAAACTTGTAGGTGGCAACTTCCTTAGGAGTATAAGAGGCACTCAATAGGATGTTCTTAATTACACCAGGCTTAAATAAAGTATCCACTTGGATGTTCGAATATATATTGGCCATGTTACTTTCTTAAAAGAAATCTAGAGTAGAGATAGTGTTATTGAACCAATCAAAATGCTGTGGAGAAATGAAGTATTTCAACTCGATGGAAATTTGGTTTGAAGAAAGACCTTCGAATGAGGGCTCCAAGGGGCTGAAGTATGCAAAGTGATGCATATCATCTCATGGGAACTCAAGGAGAGTAATGGATTTAGGAATTTCCTCATCACATGGAAAGATCAACATAATTAGATAGATATGGTCATCATTGATAAGGGTGTATGTGGAAAACAAAGTGGTAGAAGAGGAAGCCTTGTTAGAGGAATAAATGTGATAGATGGGGATAATTCCTTAAGATGATGGAGTAGGGGGAGGTAACTCCTTAATGATGATGACATGAGATTCATGGGATCCACTTGGATGTTCGAATATATATTGGCCATGTTACTTTCTTCAAATAAATCTAGAGTAGAGATAGTGTTATTGAACCAATCAAAATGCCGTGGAGAAATGAAGTATTTCAACTCGATGGAAATTTGGTTTGAAGAAAGACATTCCAATGAGGGATCCAAGGGGCTGAAGTATGCAAAGTGATGCATATAATCTCATGGGAACTCAAGGAGAGTAATGGATTCAGGCATTTCCTCATCACATGGAAAGATCGACATACTTAGATAGATATGGTCATCATTGATAAGGGTGTATGTGGAAAACAAAGTGGTAGAACAGGAAGCCTTGCGAGAGGAATAAATGTGATAGATGGGGATAATTCCTTAAGATGATGGAGTAGGGGGAGGTAACTCCTTAATGATGATGACATGAGATTCATGGGATATAAGTTGGAAGTTATCGAAAATTGCATGAAATGTTTAGAGGTTCGTGTAATGGTGCAAGTAATGATGATAGATACCACACAATGCACATGGGTGGTTGGTACATAATTCCTTATTGTGCTACTTGGTAGCGTTGGGAAGAGTGATGTGAACCATAGGGGTAATCACATTGGTTTTATCCTCCTTAGCATGGATGTGAGTACACAAAAAATGGAAAATTCAGACACTGATGGGTGCTATGACCCAAGAAATCGCACATAATGCATGACATAGGGGCTCTGGAATGTGCAAGTGTAGGAGAGTTCACAATAGTGTTTGGGGTATGTTATGTTGCCATGTTTTTGGTCTTTCCCATAGCCTTTATTTTGGAGTAAAGATGAGTGGAAAGGGTGGAATCCTTTGTAATCATGACTAATGGTGCATTGGAAGTTCCAACTAGATGGATATGTGTTAATAATACCTATGGGGTAGGCAAAGGGTTTGGTGGGATGAGATACCAAACAGGGAGGCCTAAAGTCAACCTTGGAAGGTTAAGGGTAGTCATTAGAGGGGTTCCCACATTTATAGGGGGGAAGAGGATTTATACAAGATGTATAGGAACTTCCACCCATGGTTGTCATATTAGAAGGGTAGGAATAGGAGATGGGTGCGATTGAGTAGAGGTTTTATCAAAAGTGATAGTGTACAACTCTAAAATATTTGATTTGGAGGCACTACTACATTTCGATCCAAAATCCGACGGAAAAATCCGACGACGCGTGGATTTATTTTTTTAAACTTACCAAAAATCACAAGGATAATTTTTTTTTTTGTAAATGTGGCCATAAGCGTTGCTTAAGCAACAGCTAGTCTCATAAGTGTCGCTTAAGAGACGGCTAGTCTCATAAGCGTCGCTTAAGCGACGGCGCCTCAAATTGGTCAAACAAGTTTAAAATCATCAAGAGATTCCAAAATCCTTTATATGATTTGTCTTTTCTCTCCTTCAAGGGGTTGTGAAGAAATATAAACATTTAATTTCAATTTTCATGGTCATCTTCATCTTCATCAAATAGGGTCATATCATGTTTGTTGGCAAGTATGGTTTTTCCCCTTCTCTTTTCCTTTTGACTGGATATATATCTTTTTCTTATTTAGTATGAACTGCAATTCTGGTATGTTGACTTTTATATCATTTTTTATTTTAGCATGGGGATCTTCAAGTCATGCAAAGTTTAATTTGCTTCATTTCCATCCTTTGTAAATAATAGGCCCAACTTGTCATATGGTAATTTATGACTAGTCCAATTGTCCAATTTTACGTTACTAATAGTGTTTTCCATGAAGATACCATGTATATCCACTAAATATGTTATCGTGGTCTCGTTATAATACATTTGATACAAGGTCTCTAGTCTAAATTCCTTTATCAATACAATTATGGTGGCATATTTATACAATTTTAGAAAGTGTTGCTTATCATTTTGTATAGTGTCAAATTCCCTTCATTGTTCACTAAGTCAAGATTGATGATTATTATGATGATGACGATATGTTCCCTATCACCTTATTTGTCTAATATGGGGCTTAGTATCATATATCTGGTTCATATTAGGGTCATATGTGTACCCTAATACTAAATGTGTAGTAACTAATTTGGGATTGAGAGCATAACTTAGCTTAAATACAATGTAATATTGATCCCTAAGGATATATCACCTCATATAGTACTTTTATTGCAATAGTTTACTAACATGAATTGATCTAGCATCCTCTATTTGAAGAAGAATGGGGTCCTAATTTAGAAATATAATGGTGAAAGTGGTTTTTTTTAACTCAAGGATTTTTGTGTTGTACACATTAACTCAAGGTATTTTCAAATTAACGTCAATGCGTTAACATTATAATATTATAAAAACTTAGTATAGATATAACTTTGTACCATATATTATTTTCCCTAGCACCAAAATAAATATTATTTGGGCCTTAGGGCCACCTCTATGTGAAATTCATTCTTCCTTCCCTTCCGCACTCACACAGTTTGCAATTGTTGATCACCTGCACACTCAAATCCCGAAGTTGGAGCAAGGGGTTGAAGCCCGACTATGCAGAGGAGAGGGGTCATAGAGGAGAGGGGTAGTAGAGGAGAGGGGCCATAGAGGAGATGATACAATGATATTTATCTTGCCCCTTTGTCCTCTGCAACGATATTTTCCTGGGTGTGGGTACGGGTTTGGTTAGAAACAGTTTGCCAAGAGCGCGCAGGCAAGAAGAAGAGCAGCTACAGGTCGCGGAATCGTTGGTGGAGGCGGAGGATTTGGGGTAAGTTTGAAGCCATTGAATCTGCGAGTTTTTGCTTGATTTTTCCAGTCTTTCTTTATAATCTGATTCATACCCTGTCTAAGACCAGTATTCATATTACCAAGAATTGGAAGATTAGGTCTTCTATTGTCAGATGGCACAACTTCGCTTATGTTCCCAGTGCTATTGTTCATTGCACTAATAGAGGACAGAGAGAGATCATTTCTTGGGATAAGATTATGAGAGCTAGGCCCTACAAGAGAATTAACTGGAGGAACAGAAATGTCCATTGACATACAATCAACATTTGAGGCACTTAAAAGGCTTTCCCTTACATTCTGTACACCAGAACCTATACTACTTAGAGGGCCACCCACTGAACGTGCATTTGTTGGTAAAACTAACACTACGGCACCATTGCCCCAGTTTCCACTATTTCCATTCGTATTAGGTAGTTGAGAAGACATTACCATGTTAATATCACTTGCCCCCGATCTTTGACTAATAGTTCTTTCAGTGGTTAAGTTGGTCAAACCCCTTCCATGCTTCTGCTGCTGCTGTTGCATCAATTGCAACACCAAAGCATTATTTGTTGAATGCACTAAGATGTTGCCACTGCTACCTCCACCCAGGCCAATAGGGGAACTATTTGTAGCTGTCAACTATCGCTGCATCGTGCAAAATCCTGCAGGATCATCCACAGGAGCACCTATATCTCCAAGTCTAGCAATTTGTTGTTTTTGCTGTAACTGATCTAGTTCAAGTCTAGTTGATAAACAAGGAAATGCATTGATTGGATTGTTAACAGGTGCAATTCCTTGTGCTCTTCCAATGCTGTTATTACAGCCTAGGCCTGGAAGAGAGGCAAATTGGAGCATTCTAGAGGAATTCAAACCTGGTAAACCCAAGCCTACTGAACCATTTAATCTACCCAGAACTCCTGCTTGCAATGATTCAAGAGCACGAGCAGACAGGTGACCAGATTGAGCAAGAACTTGCAAATCACCAATTCCATCTATTTGGCAAAGAGAACCAAATGAAGATTCCCTGCCTCCTCCAAATGCATTGCCCATGCTACCTTGTTGACTCGCCACACCGCTGAGCCTTTTCAAGTACAGTCTATACTTCTGCAGATGGCTTGCAACATTTTCTCATGTCAATCCTTGAACATTAAGCTCCAATATTCGCTTTGGAACAGTGTCTATTCCCAATGTATTAACAGCATTGACAAATTATTGATGTAACTCCACTGACCAAACAACTCTTGGCTTTTTTGATGTTGAAGGATCTTCAATATCATGTTCATCCTCATCATCATCCTCATCATCATTTTGTTCTTTCCTCTTCCTGTTCATCTTCCAACTACGATCTGTTCCATCATTAGCACTGGACCCATTTTCTCCATCCTCTGCTCCATGATTAAACTTGTCATTTCCATCTCCATGGTCCAAATTGTCACGATCCTTGCTCTCTGTCCTCTTTTTCCGAACAACATGCTGCCAAATATTCTTTAGCTCTTCAAGTCTAACAGGATTCAGCAGGTAGTCACAAGCCCCGTGAGTTATCCCCTTCATCACAGCACTTGTTTCACCATTTGCTGACATCATGATAACAGGAAGGTCCAATTCCAGCCCCACAAGTTCCAGCAGCTTAAATCCATCCATGTCAAGCATATAGACATCACTTATCACAAGGTCAAATTTGTCTCTATTCTCCCTTAACAGGCTCAAGGCTGTGATTGCTTGCCCACATGATGTAACGTTATACTGGCAGTGACGAAGCAAATTCTCTAGCAGCAAAAGGCAAATAGGATCATCATCCACAACCAGGACATGCATACCGATAGGAAAATCATCATTAGCCTCCTCATCGTTCATCACTTTGACCCTATAAATCTCATAAATCTCAGCCACTCGCATCTCCTATTGCTGCTACAAATAGTAACAGTTAGGAGGAAAACAAAATCGCTATAGATGAATCCGACTCATCATTGAAAGTTTTCAAGAAACTCATGCCTAGACCAAAGGTGAGGGATGCACTGTTTAGAAAATTCATTGACAAGGAGGATGAAGAACAAGACAAAACAAAAGAATCAGCAAAGGAGGCTGACCAGGACAGCTTTTTTCGGAGGTTACTAAGGGACAACAAAGAAGAGGATGAAAAAGTAGTTCGCAACGAAGAACTGGCAAATTCTAAAGGATTCTTCAGGCGATTGTTTCGGGACAAAGGTGATGCAGAAGAAAAGGTTGGGGCCAAATCAGGGGAAGAAGATGAAAAAGATGGATTTTTTTGCAGGCTTTTTAGGGAGAAGAGCGAGGACCGTGAAAAGAGAGATGGGCAGGATAAGGCTGAGGATGATGATAAGGGCAATGCCAACTGTGATGAGGATGAGGGTTCTAATTTCTTGTCGTTTCGGAGGATATTCAGGATTCACCCCGAAAATGAGAAGACCTTGTCGACTTCCATGGAGAATTGTTCCTTAAGTACTCCTAAAAGCAGTCCTGGCACTGAGAATTTTTTCAAGAGATTATTTAGGGATCGTGATCGATCTGTTGAAGATTCTGAATTATTTAGTCTAAAGCGGTAGAGGGAGGTTAGTCTAAATGCGATTCCTTCATCTTTTTCACCTTTTGGAGTATGCTTAGTTTGTGGTTGCCTTTTGTCTATAGTTTTTGAACTCTTTCACCTTTATTATGTAATATGAAGAAATGCCTGTTTTCCAATGATGCAGACTATTGAAAATTTGAATAATTTAACATAAGATCCACTAGCTATTTAATTTTGCAATTTCCTTATGACATAGGTACCATCTGGATCTGTGTTTTTTAATGCATTGGAGGGATAAGTTTCTAGGAAGACCTTTCATAGGTAGTTGCTATGAATATGCTTGGTTTTGATACCTTGTTCTAAATTTGTGATGGGAGATTTGGCACAAATTTATCATTGTTTTCTGCTGCAAATCTAGAGGCCAACTTGGTATTTTTGAAAGTGAGGACTAGGTCCAAAGAGAGCACAGCAGCAAAGCCACATATTCACAGATTATAACAGAAAATACAAAATAGGTCATGCCAAACAATGTTTTAAGTGAAAAGCTCAACCTATCACCTCCTTTACCCATCTATATGTATATGATTAGTGTATATGTTTATTTTTGAACTTGAATTACAAACATTTGGATGCATACATGCAGTATACTCACATAGAATCATGTATATGTATTTGTGCATGCACACATATGCATGAAGCAGCATGTAGATTGAAGTCGCTAATAACCTTGGGTTATCTCTCGGTTGTCTCAATTTTTGAAAAATTGGCTCTTTTGCAATTAAAAATGGCAGTGCATTAGTTTTGGGTAGTTTTCCTGTTCTAGTTTAATCTACAAGAACGTGCTTGCCTAAAATGTGTAATTGAAGGAAAAAGGATTATGGGTAAATTTTTTTGTACTTTCTAATACGAAAGTGCATATGCTTGAGTCAAGCTTTTGATGTTTGTTGCTTTTAAAGAAATTATGATTATCTAACCTTGTCTTGCTTAGTTGGTGAATTCAAGAAAATTTACATTTTATTCTTAATGCTGATCTTTATAGCATTTAGTAGCACCTAAATGTTAGTGCTAAACATGGGTTTGTGAAGTTTTTGGCCAAAAATGTTATAGATTGCAATTAGCTCTTTGGTTCTTCAGGATGCGGAACTAAAACTTTTTTCCTATGATCTTTTTGATGGTTGCTTATGCACTGCACATAATATTTTGTTGGAACATAGAGCTATTGCTATCAGTCTGGACATCCAGGTCTTGTAAATTTACATTCTTTGGCCAAAATTAGATTTTGTTGTGTATGGAAGTATTTTTGTCCATGGAATCTGTTAATTTATGTTTTCTGAAATGATATGCTGAATATTTGTATATGATTTGCTTATATTGTACTAATATTTTGGCTGTGACGATGAGATTATTTTCAGTTTGATGTTGTCTCTGAAGCTGTCAGCTTGTAGGAATAATGTAGCTTATAATTTGCTTGTATGTCTGTCTTTATATATTTTAAGGAGTGATTTTTTTGATATTGGTGTAGAAACGGCCAGGATCTCCTAGGCAGCGGAGTGATAGGTCATCTACTAAGCCACCTTTGCCAATCACATCTCAAATTCGAAAAGGGACTTACCACGTGTCTTTGGATTTTGTTCAATCCCTATGTGATACATCATATGGTTTGGTGGATGTGTACCCAATGGAAGATCGTAAAAATTCATTGCGGGAGGTACTCTTCAGATATTGTTCCCTTGCCTTGATAATTTTATCATCTTGGTATTAAGGTTCTGCAGCATTATTATAGCATGTGATGTATTTAGATGTTTTAATTTTATGTTAGTTTATGAATATTATTTTTTGGAAAGGAAAATTAGCTGGTACTGAAAGATATATATTTTACTTTTACAACTTATTTCTGCAGTCATTGGCTGAGCTAAATTCCCAGCTGGCATCATCCCAAAGCAGTGGAGGCATTCTCTAAAATAACTCACATAGATTTCTTTTGAAGATTCTGCTGTATTTCTTCTCTATGCCATTACCATGCAATATTTATATTCTTATGAAAATGTAACTGCATGTATATTTAATTCTATTTTGACATGTTGGGTTTCTTTTTCCCAATTATATATTGTTATTTCTGACATTAATTGAAATATCTTTTTTAATCAGAATGGGTAAATATTTTTGTATTGAAGGGCTGAAGAATAACAGCCAAAATGATACAGTCCAAAGTCGGTAGCCAAAATGCTCTATCTTTTGTAGAGCAACTCCACAAAATTTTATCCTTAGCATACATATACTGTACTGTATTTACTGCATTCACAAAGTATTTATAGCTATACTGTCGAATAAACTGGCTTAACAAAACAGTGCAAGTGAAATACATAAAGACCTAAGAAGCTAAGAGAATACATGGCCACTATGGCCTTTTTTCGTCTGCTGCTTGTCTTTAACAGGTCCCTGTGCACTTAGCACTTCCATGATTTCCATTGATGTTTGTTGTATGGTGTTCTCTTCCCTCATATTC
>LPNX011120158.1:75124-99740 GCA_001517045.1 Pseudotsuga menziesii | reverse complement strand
ATGTGGTTAAAATGTTTGGTTAACACATCGTGCTTTTCACGATTTTGGGGACACCAGGAAATGTTTCTCTTGGAATTTCACCATCACAGGTGCACAGGGAGTGTGCCCACATGGGAAGTGCATCTCTGTGTAACACTGGTTTCACAGTATGGAAATATGCAAGGATGGACTGAGAATCCGTTTCCATCCCACTGGAAGCATCAAGATGACAGATCCTCCAAAACACAGAAACCATATAAAATATATAAAAATAAGATAAAATGCAGGACCCTGAAACCCTGTCCTTTTTTCTATAACATAGCCCCTCTCCCCATCATTCTAAAAGACACAAATATGAAGTTTCCATAGCCTGTGATAACGATTTAAAATGAAATATATTTCAAGATATAAATCCTCTAGGTTTCTGGTTCAGGATTTTTTTCAACGATATATATCTGGGTGTATCCATACTTCTCAAATATCCGAGTGGATCTGTATTTGAATTTTGTATCTGAATGCATTTCCATGCAACTTAGGGTTCAATATTCTTTAGATCATAGAGTTCATCTATTTACGTCATAGTCATGCAGAGTGCTGCCCTGATCTTCAACATAATATCACAGTCATGCAGAGTGCTGCCCTGATTTGTCCACTTGTGTTTAATGATCTGCTAGAGTGGCATACATTTGGTCTCATCCCCTTAACAAGTTGTTCAAATGGCCTCCATGGCACTGTCCATGGCTTCATAGAGAAATAATCCATTATGAGTTTCTCACTATCATCTTTCGTAGGATTTGTACGAGTGGCTCAAAAAATGTAACAACTTCCCCAACATCCCTCCCAAAACATACGAAGCTTTTCAATTTGAATGCCAGTACCCACTCACAGGCCACAAACATCTCTTTCAAAGCTAGTTTTAACTTTTTGTATAACAAGACACTGCAAGGCAATGAAGTTGGTGGCAAATTGAGTGACGACAGAGCAAACAAGCTCATTCCCTTTAGTGTGAGTTCTCACCACACCAAGTACAATGACTATAAATATATTTGGTGGGGGACTTAGTGTTATCTACAATTTCTTGTGCTGTGATTAAACTCGAGGTTGCTCTGTATGGAGTGCTTACCAAATAGGTTGGGTTAAAAAGTTTCAGTAGAACACAAAATGGAGCTCGGATTCACGTTGAAATCTGCAGATGAAACTCAAAAAACTTCCCCGAAATTTTGAATGAATCCTTGGGGAAAGGGCAAGCTTGAAGTGTATAATAGTTCAAAAAATTAAAAACATCTTAGAAACGTCTAAACTCTGTAGAATTCAACAAGATCATGGGTTGAGGATGGCTTACTATGCATGCTTCTGTGGAGTGCAGATCATAGGATTCATGGTTTGTTTCCTTTGCTTGTAGCAATGTTGAATGTAAATAAATTTCCCAGAAGAGTCTATATCAGATCCAGCTCATGTGCAAGAGATTATGATGGGGTTAAGTTGTGCAAAGTTCAAACAATTGATACCTCATTTTACGGAAGAAGGCAGGAATAGATTAAACCCATAAGAGTTGAAGCCATTGAGTCCTTGTCCTTTGAAACCTTAATTGATGTTTGTTATAGCTTATGATACCACGTGAACATGGTAAGCAACAATACACCACTTGATCTATAGAGTCTGCATTAATTTTTAGTTCAGTTTTGTCATGCAATGTCAAATGAATAGATGCAACACTACCCACGAATTAATTGATCTTTTCTCCAGTTGAATTAATGTTGGTCTCCACTCCTATTCATCAATTTGTTGCACGTCAGTGTTAAAGCATATGGATTCAACATACATGCATTGTGACATCCTTTATCATGTAATTAAAGTGTTATAGAATGTCACCAAGGCCTTGTTACCATGTTAAAATGTTAGGGCATCATTAATGTGTGATTTGTGCCCTAGTTTTGTGAGCTATAAAAAATTAGCTTTGAAAAGTGTGTTCTAGCTGTTGTTGCTAGTGCAAAAATCCGGTCTGGAAATGAGGTTTGAATTTTGTAAGTGCCCTATTAATCGCCTAGTCTGATTATTCAGAAAATTTGTTCTCCTATAACTAGATAGTGAAATCCAGATAAAAATTCAGTGGTAACTAGGGTTAGATTAGATGCTTGAGATTAGGGATTTTATGTTTTTAGGGATTGGGACACAATTGGTCTACCCACAGAGCCGGCTTAAATGGTAATGTGATTGTGTCTGTTATTTTTCACTAGGAAGCTTCTCACTTTTCTAAATATAGCAGCAATAGGCAACACCCTCCTAAAAATAGGAACAATGCACCCTATAAAAACAAAGTAGTCAAATTTATGAAATAGCAGAGATTAACATCCAATACACTCTTTTGCCAAGATTAAAATCAACCAAGACATCTATAAAAAGCTGCGATGCCTCTTCCAGAAGTAGTGGTTGCATAAGCACTTCTAACATCACCTTGAATCATAATCATGATTTTGATTTTCATGTCAAACTCAGGTTATATTTACACAGTGAGTTTTGGTTAAGTCAAATTGACTTGACGAGTTTGACTCACAAGTCTCACGAGTCAGACTTGGTTAGTTATGTATGAAAGGCATGGGAATTTATAAAGAAACACTCATTTTTCTCTTTTTTTGATTTGATTTCACAATACCACCATTGGACTTGTCTCCTGCTTATCATTCATGGAGTTTTGTAGTATGTGGTGTTCAATTGAAAATTTATATCATATGTAAAATATGTTTTTCACTAAAAATGTATTTTGAGTTTTTCCAGTCAACTCATGAGTCTTTTATGAGTTTGAGTCAACTCTTACTCTTCCACCTTGTTGATTCATTTTCCGTGTTGGGTCTGGTAAATTTTAAAAATAGTCTTCACACGCCCAATATTATCTACAAGTTTTTGACATGTATAGTGATGCTTTAATTTACAGATATCTCATCATTGTCTCCACAATTGCAATGACGCCATTTTAATTATAGTAGTATGCTCCCTCATGCCGTGTACTGACAGTTGTCTCCTTATGTAAGGTATTGAAGATGCTAGAATCAGGTTTTTCCTTATACACTATAAAGTGTGCTAGAAAGTGATCCCATCTCCAAGAGCCAAGTCCACATGCAAAGCATTGTGATTATGCACTGTCCTGATGTATATTTTCTTGAATTTTTGGTATGACAACTGTCTTAGGGGGTGCTGAGCTTAATTCTCACATGCATAGCTGAACTTATTTCTCACATGCATAGCCGAACTCAGCATCATTGATTCTTGTGTTTAGGCTGTTGGTTCCTAGGTAACTTATTTTTGCTCAGATTGCTCTTGGCATTTTTATTATTTTTATGCAGTTCTTTTCTGTACTTAAGTCCATTATGCTAATTTAAACCTGTTCTATGGATTAAACCCATTGAATGGTCCCACACTTGTGCTTTTTTCACAAGCTTCCCAATATACGATTGTAACCAACAGATCCCTAAATCTTGTTGCTAAACTTATCTATTCAAGCATTTCCTTTATCCCTATGGCTTTCCATAGGACCTCTAGTGAATTTGGGGATGGACTTCAGCCTTGACCAAGTTTTGGCTGAACAAATGTGGGGGCAACAATGTGTCTTGCTGGAAACCCTTGTTACACAACAATTGAACTTCCAGAATCCAGACTATAGTGATACATCATACATGATATGATGTCCAAGTGTGACTTTAGTCTCAACACACTATATGCACCAGCAAGCTCCCAATATTCTATAGTGATACATCATACATGATATGATGTCCAAGTGCGACCTTAGTCTCAACACACTATATGCACCAACAAGCTCCCAATATTCATTGGATCTTCAGGCTAGAAACCAAATTGTCCGTCCCAATGTTTGGCCATCTGGCATTTGTATTTTTTTTTAAAAACACTTTTAGCCATCGGTTAAGCGACGGCCTGTAGGTGTTTTTTTTATAAAAAAATTCCATACCGTCGCTTAACCGACGGTTCAATTTTCAAAATCTGTCGGATAGCCGTCGCTTAAGCGACGACCTGTAGGTTTTTTTTTTTATAAAAAATTCCATACCATTGCTTAACCGACGGTTTAGTTTTCAAAATCTGTCGGATAGTCGTCGCTTAAGCGACGACCTGTTTAAAGTTCAATATGAATTACATGTCGGATAACCGACGATAGACATTTAACCGACGGTAAATTGAGCTGTCGCTTTACCGACGGATTGGAAAGATGTCGGATAACCGACGAAAATCCATCGATGCTTAAAAAAAATCATAGTGTCGTACATGCGACAGGGAAGTGTCGAAAATCCAACAATACGGTCGTCGGATTTTTGGTCAAAATGTAGTAGTGAGGTAAGTGAAGGAGGGACTAAAAAGGTTCCAATAAGAGAGGAATATTGGAAAAATCCAAGATTGAAACTTGTGAATGAAGGGATAGAAAGGTTTCCTTCAACCATAGTGTTGGGTCCGCTAGATGCCAGTTAATTAAAACTTAACATGCAGAGTGCTAAACATAAATTGTCAACCCGAGGAAGTCTTTTATTTCAAAGCTATCGTGCAAGATCTATGCAAGCACAATTTCTACCTGACATTGTTATCTATTATTATGCAATCGAAACTTTTTGTAAACTAGGTCACACCTTCTTGAAAAGAAATCAAACCTAAAACCTATTCATGAAACCAAACTGTAAATATAGCACACTTCAAACAAAATCTATTCTTATGAAACAAGATATAATTGCATGAATATAAAAGAAGTGCTATGTTGGCCAACAATCTATTAAACGAATTAACAACACAACAACTATGAAAGATACGATGAATGGAAGCATACAACTATGATAAATCTAATGAATGGAAGCATGAAAGAAATAAGAAGCAAATATAAAAAATACCACACTTACAATCAACACTACCAACATCTGCTCAGAGAAGAAGGCCCTTCCTCCACTGAGCAGAGCTGGACCTCCACAATGAAAGTCTACAACTCCAGAATTAAGAAACTCCCAGCTTGTATTATCAGAATAGAATGATTACAATAGATCTGGATCAAGTCCTACAGCATAACATTGATTTCTCTCCCCCTCTTCTCAATGAGATTGATTACATATTTATACATAAAATTATCTCATGGAAATGAGGATCTGAACCCCTAACTTGTGATCTATAATAGATGAAACACGATCGTAACTGCTAACAACTTTGAAACCAACTGCAAAAGCAAATATGGAAAATACTCTCTCGAAGAACCACATGTATATCACAAACCGTGGATTTGTTTGGCAATTTCCTCATGGGTCAGGTAAATGAGGTTGTTACGCACAAAACCCATGTCTTGAATTTTTGAGATTTTGTTCCATCTCCTTGAAAATCGAGACGTGAATCAAGGGGTTCTTATCTGGCATGCATTTTCGGTTAAGGCTGTAACAGCTAGATGTGAGCGTCCTGTACGTGACAAATCACTCCACAAACCATAATTAGTAAAATTATGCATAATAGTCTTCAATTCATCAAATATAAAGGAAAATAATCATTATTAACCACTTAAAGCATCAATGGAAGTAGTATGGTGTTTTACACGTAGTTACAACAAATTGATGGAAAATGGAATGATAAATGAGCGATAATGGCAAGAAAATGGATGAAATATATGTCGATAAGTGATGGAAAAATGGACAAATCCGTGGCCCAAAATCACCCCCAAACTGAACTTGTTTCATGTCCTCATGCAACCCAATACATGTGTAGCATCCAACTAGAAGAACTCATTCACTTGTTCATTCATTTTACCACTCGCACAGTTGCAGCCAGAAGAAATGGAGAGCTTAACAGAAATTGGCAGAGTCACAGTTGCTTAGCCAATTATTTAGTAGAAATTTGGCAGAGTCATAGCTTTTTTTTTAGCGAAGAATTTGGCGAAGATTTTGGCAGAGTCACAACCCAAATAGCGTTAAATTTAACGGAGAATTTGGCGGAGTCGCAGCTGCCTAAAACGGGAAAATAGGCAAAAATTTTACGGTGTTGTAGCTGCGCGAAACAGGAAAAAGGCAAAATTTTTATGGTGTTGCAGCTACACGAAACAGGAAAAAGGAAAGATTTACAATGAGCAGCTGCATGAAATGGGAAAAAGGAAAGATGTACGGTGTTGTAGCTGGGCGAAACAAGAAATATTTTTTTTTTACGGTGTTGTAGCCTTTTGAGCAGAAAAAATTCCGAAGTCATTTTCTCCCAAACGATGAACTGGGTTCGGATAAAAATTTTCAGGAAAGTTTATACTATTCCAATGCACCTACATACCAGAAATCAAAGATACCCACATCACGGATTTTGAGAAAAATGCAAATTGGCTATAGGTGATTATGGCCATTTTCTCGAAAACCGTACATCGGATTGGGATGAAACTTACCAGGATTGTTCATCTTGGTATTATGCACTTTCTGTCCCAAATCATGAGAATCCAACTTATCAATTGCAAGATATGCTCATTTCAATTTCTAAACTTTTGTAGATGAACATGAATAAAAGTGTGTTGTGGCTAAACCTCTTGAACCAATATTTCACAAAATACAAACTAGGTTTGGTTGAAATTTTGTAAGCAAGTAATTACCATTCTAATGCATCTCCACACCAAAACTCAGAGAAACCCACATCACGAATTTCGAGAAAAATGCAAATTGGTTGTAGGTGATGATTGTCTTTTTCTCAAAAACCGTGCACTAGATTGAGCTGAAACTTACCATATTTTTTCTCCATGATGTTATGCATTCTCTATCCAAATTTCATGAGGATCCAATGCGTGGTTTGTGAGATATGCTCAATTCAAATTCAGCATTTTATGTAAGGAACAATATGCATTAGAAATATGAATGTGAATGGAAAACCAACAAGCATAGTAGCTCCTCCCCCAAACTGAATATTTTTTCATGTCCTCATGGAAAGTAGGAGTTGTTATATTAGTTGGAAAGTATCCATCTCCCCTAAAATTAACATGTTCTCATTCTCTGATGCCTTGGAAGATATAAACCAATATATGCAACATTCAATGATTCTCAAATTTTCACAAACATTTTCATCTTTAACAACTGGCCCATTTCTCAAATCAGCTCACTGAAAGTCTACAATGACTATTATAGCTCAAATATCAACCAAACATGGAATAATCAACCTTGTCCCCGGTTTCCAAAAATGCCTTCAATTTGCTGGTCTAAATGTATCAGGGATGCTACAGGTTGTTGTATTCTAGCTTTAATTCAATATGTTGTTATAGGACAGCTCACAAGAATAAGATACTTGCTGCGACCAAGGGTACCATTGTTCAATGCTACTCAAATTCTTCTCCCCAATTGTCACGCCTCTTCAAAATGTTGTTGTGGATGCCTTGAATTGTGAGTCGAGAAACCTGATGATTATATCTTCAGGAAGATTCTACAAATTGACTCAAATTGTTGCACTCGTAATCTTGGAATAGGCATTAATGTTATTCATTGGGTGCTGAAAATAGTAAAAAGAGAAATAGTGCAAATAGGGCCTTTATTAATTAGCACTCCTATCCTATATTCATCTCAACTCATTGCCATAAAATTTCCATGCCTTCAACAAACATAAGCAATATCATACATCCCTGTATATTTTATGGGCATAAACACCATTGCCAAATAACAACAAACCCCAATCATTCATGAAGAGAACATCTTGATAGCAGCAACAATTTTCCGTGGTGTATGGCAGCATAGGCTTCTTTTGTTGCTTGCAATAACTATGGAAAAAGTGCCTCTGAAACAAGCCACTACAGAAAATGTTTGAATTTCCTTTTAATAATGACTCCCTTCTATTAGCATTGGTGTAATCAGCTATAAAAGTATCTTCATAATTGCAAGAGAGGCTGCCACAAAACCACCATGCTACTACCCAAGAAGTGATTATCATGCTCCATTGGTAAATCTTATGATAAGATAAACCGCTTTCAAACAATGATGTGTATCAGCAAGCATGAAAATAATGTGCAACACCTTACAACTTGTTTCATGCCTGGACTAGCTAATTTCCATGAACTCTGCTATAGTATTTCCATCAAAGTGTTATAAACAACATCTTAGATCATCTCGACAACAACAAAAAGTGTCCTTTAAATACTCCATTATAGATATCAAATGTTATGTCAATTAATTGCAACTTGATTGCCAGTCAAGGTTAACTTGGAAACTTGTGCAAAAATTGTATAGAAGTGAATCAATGCATGCATTAATCAATCATGAATCCAATAAACTGAATGCAGTGCATGCCTTCATTTCACACTAATTATTCAATAAAAATTTTGATCAATTTCTTACTGTTGGTTCTTGTGTGGCAGCAACAAGACTTCCTATTGTTGGTTCTTGTGTGACAACAATAAGGCATGGGGACTTCACTTAGTGAACATCTCACATAGCACGTGCAATCGTGGTATATTAAAGAATATCCCTAATTTCGAGAGATATTGACCGAAACATTTTTTGTTGAAACCCCCTCCCAATACTTAAAACCTCCTCCCCACCCCTTTTTATACCTCAATCCTTATAAACCACCCTACCCACCCCCACCTTAAACCCCTCATCCCCCCAATACCTACAATATATTGGTTCAATTTTTGATAATTTTAAAACCCACAATATGAACTAATGTGATAGGATATTGGTCAACAAGTGAAGTCCTCGTGCAATAAGGTATCCTTTGATTATTTTCATGCTTGGACAGTTGGGTTGGTGAGATGTTGGGGTAGGAATTTGAATTGGATGTGCGCAAATAATGAAGTGTTAGAATTGAGTGGGAAATGATGGAAATGGAAAAAAGGGCCATATAGAAAATGTAAATGGATAATGCTTAGTGGTTCTTCATGACATTTCCCTAAATCTTTAATAAATCAAAAACTCATGCTATTTTACTTCGAGTGTTACTTCCATGGAAGCCTTGGTTGACATGAATGTACTGATGCTGCTGGAGCTGATGTAGGCCAAACTTTTGCTAAGAAAGATGTATATGAGATCTGAAACTGAATGAGGTTGAATCTGATCTGAAATGATGTTTTGCTAGTTGCATGTAAGACTAACTGCTGAGACAATTGATAAGGAGGAATTCTACCAAAAAAGCAGAAAGCTCCTTCCCTTATTCTGAAAATCAATTGCTGGAATGAAAATGGAAAGGAATTACAAAACTACTGAAACAAATGATGCTGCAAGTCACTGTTGAAACCATTAGATCACATAATCTTCAACTGCTACAAACCGAGGTACAATTCCTACCATGCGAATGAATGTGTTGAAGTCGAGCATGGAAAGAAATCATTGGATTACTGGCCATTAATGTATGTCGTTAACCAATGTGAAGCAACTCACCTTTGATGACAGTGATCTCTAAAGTACCTTAGTGCATCTTGACAGGTATGAATGGATGTGTTGGAGTCGATTTACCTACAAGATTTTTTAATCAAGAGGCATTGATGAATCCCCATGATTAACAACAAGGAAATCTGCCATTGATTCATGCAGATACCAAGGAACTATAAAACTCTAATCTCGATCCCAGATGATATGTTGGAATCAATGGGACAAGACCATTGGAAGTTGGACCTTAATGAATTCCACATCATCCAACACAAGTACAAAATAAATGATTGTGAAGAATCATAGTGAAAGATAGAACCAACATGAAACTCAGAAGTGGAAAGTATATGTGAAGTCATGATGTAGTAGTGATGGAAAATAAAAAGATTAAGGTTGAATACATAAGCAGTGGAAATTGGGACTTCGACATGAATGGATTTTTAGGGTTTTGAATTGAGGAGGGTGAATGAATCTACCATAGTGCAATTGGCTTCTTGAAAGGTTTCTTTTTGGCAACAATTCGTAAAGGATTCTTGGCATGTAGCAATGGGACTTGACTTATGTAACATTGGTCTCTATATGGTTTTCACATCAATATCTCCATTTTTTATGTGCTCAATCCATTTGCAAATTGAGAAAAAGTCTTCAAGAGTCACTCGTGCATGTATTGACCTTTTTCTTCCAAGCACTTGCAAAAACCTAGCACTTGCCTGCAATAAAACATGAGATGAAGGAAGAAGAGATATTATTGGTCTCTCTTCACCCAACACTTACGAAAAAAAACAACAAGTAATTACTTATAAAACAAATCCAAAGAAAAATGAACAAAGCAAAATCCAATTTTTTACCCGCGGGAGAGCAATGCCCATCTAGACTCACCAACAATATTCTAATCATAGCTTCTTCGTTCCTTGTACAATTTGAGTGATTCAAAATCCAAATGAAATTAAATTCATAGGTATATTTTCCTTAGAAACAGGTTTTTAAAATTCTATGTAATTATATTCCAAATCACTCAGTAACAGCATGCATGACAAGGTGTTTTTTCGAATTCTAGACTAGACCAACAGTCACGGTTGTAGGATTAACTTTTTCGTTTGATAACGGATTGATGTGATTAAAATTGGAGATGAAATTAGATTCATGTAGTTATCTCCATTAGAAATAGGTTTTGAATCCAATAATAATTAATGAGTCAAATAAGCCGATGAACAGTGTAGGAAACAAAGTTTTAGGAATGCTGATTTGTGATAGGTAGTTGGTATTTTGGTCATAAAATTTGCATACGATATTGGAATGGAGTGATTCAAATTGTGTTGTAAATTAAATTCATAAGGGAATATACCAATGAAACAGGTTTGAAAGATATTTCCATTAAGGCATCCAAAAATTGACTATCCCAACTCTATTCCTAAGCTTCCTGCTTGACACCCCGTTACTATTTTGACCATAAATTTTTCGTTCGATGCCCAATATCAAAAATTCAAATTGTTTTGGAAACTATATTCAAAGGGATACTTGGTATGTAAATAGGTTTTAAAAATAATTCCATTTGGTTTCCCAAAAAAGGACTTTCTCGACTGTGTTTCTGTAAAAATTTCAAGCCAAAATGTCACAAAAATCCAATAAATTAAATTTGTCCCCCAAAAAGTGACCGGAATATGTGTGAATGTTTTTAGTGATGTAAAATTAAATATAAAACAAACTCCTACCAAAAATTTCAAGCATTGAGCACCTATATTGACTTACACAGTCTGTTGCAGCTGCAGCTGCAACTCTTAAAAATGATATAATGTTGAAATAAAGCATGTGTATTTTTATAGATGTGTTATCTATAAAATAAAACTAAATACATATCATGATGTGAAACACACACGTATCTCAAATTCATGAATTCTCACCTACAAGATAGTCACAGTTGGGTGTTGCAGCTGACTGTTACAATTGACAATAATGAGTCACAGCTGGGTGTTGCAGCTCACTATTACAACTGACAGTAATCAATCACAGCTAGGTGTTGCAACTCACTATTACAGCTGACAGTAATCAGTCACAGCTGGGTGTTGCATCTCACTATTGTAGCTGACAGTAATTAGTCATAGCTGGGTGTTGCATCTGACAGTAATCAGTCACAGCGGGGTGTTGCAGCTAACAAATTCATGCCCAAGTTTAAGCTTGAAGGGTTCCACAATCATTGTATCATTTTCATGTGGATCCTTCATTCACCTTCCTTAATTATTGTAATTTTGTTTTCATGATATTTTTTTTATTTGTAACAAAGAGATTCAAATTGAAGTTGGAAAATTCAAGACAAAAATGATTTAAGCCGCTGTGTTCAAATAGTCAACAATTCCAAAACATTCCTGAAAACATCTCATATCCATTCCTTATCTTTCTACTTTCTGATATTCCAGATTGCAACAAGGCGCGGGAAGAGAGCATACTTATTTGAAAATAAAAACTAAAAACAAAAGCATGGTTTTATTCTGTTACTCTATCCTACCCTATTCTACCTAGAAATATAAAAAATGTTCAAGTGTATGCATATTTTCATTGGAGCCATTTTCGAAGAAGTGACTCAAGTATGCTCATACTCCCAACAGAAAAATATAACTTTATGAATGCTAGGTTATGAGAGATCAACTTCCCTTGAAATGATGGTGGCAAGAATTGGTGAAGTATGGAATGATGCTGCAAAATGATAACAGATTGAAACCAAGCTTCAATATAGTCTTTGTTCCCTTGATTTCTCATGGATGTTACACCATGAAGCTCCTTAGTAAATTGATCTTCCTCACTACATAAGAGATTCAGATCTAATGATGTGAATGATGCTTTTGGTTCCAATGTTTGTTCTTCATCAAATTTATTGATCTTGTTAACTTGTTGATGATTAACTCTTGGATTTAAACGTGTTCAGGCCTCGTATGGATTTGCTGCAACAATGCACCGTCGTTTTGTAGCGGTGTAGGTGAGATAGAATAAGAGGGAAATGTAGGAATGTTTTGCAATTCAGCACTGTAAGCATACTGTACTGCTTTATTATGGTTAGGGTGGAGGGTGGATTGGAGAGGAAATTGTGTTGGATACCAAGGAGTTTGATGAGAAAATAGATGTGGCCGATGTAGAGGATTGATTTGTGAGGTTGATATTGAAGGACCAAGTTATGTTGCAGCATGAGGGAGAGTGGCCATGTGATCATAAGATAGGCCATTCCAACCTTGTGGATAAGGTAGGTAAGAGTTAAATTGAGGCCGCAACAGCTGCCATGGTGGAAGAGTATTCAATGATTGAGTATGAGAGTAAGGAAATGGAGGGATAGAATTTTGAACCATACATGTAGGCCACGGTTTCCATGGCTGTTGCAATGAGTTGGCTGCAACTCCCAAATCTCTTTGATATGTTTCTTTCATCCTCGGTAAGGAGGGACAATGATCTGTGGAATGATTCAAATCACGTATGCCAAAAATTGTGAGACTATCCAAAGGACAATCCATTGCAATATGTTTCTTCTGACACCGAGGGCAAACTATTTCTTCAAATTCCTCATGCTTTTCCTTAACCTTCAAAACAACCAATTCTGAATTTAGTGAATCATTGATATCAACATTAGAATTTTTAAATACATTACTGATTTCAGCTCGTAAAACTCTTGTTTTTGCAGCAGATTTCAAAAATAAAGATAAAAGTTCCTTAGAATTCTTATCGGTCTTGAAGTTTCCTCTTGAATACCTTCTACATAACTCACAAATATCATCATATGCTAACTGAAATACATTATCTGTTCCCATCAGATTTAATATTTCTAAATATTCAGCTTAGATTCCCTTGAGTAGAAGTGTTTTTAAGTTCTCCTTCCCTAGTTTCATTTGTTTGGATCTTTGGAGGTTATATTGAAATCGTTCTATGTATTCCTCCAGACTCTCTTCTTCTCTTTGTGTCATTTCGAAGATGTCTTCATTGACCCTGCAATAATCTTGGTACCTTTTCAAGAATACATATTTCATGTCTTCCCAAGTTTGTATACAATTCCCACCAAGGCTCATGAACCATCGGAGAGTTGTTCCTTTTAGAGTAAGGGGAAACACATTCAACTTTTTATCATTAGCATAATAACCATATCCTCTACAAAGTACTTCAAATTGAAATAAAAATACATCAAGGCCTTCCCTTTCCAAACCGTGAAAATTTGGTAGAACATGTGGGGGAATCCCTTTTGTTGGTACCACTCCTCTCGAATCTTTGATGGGAAATTCAAAGGTAACAACTTCTCCGTCTTTCTTACCTGCCATCTCTTCATAGATTCTTCACGTGTTATTCTAAGGCTCCTCCTTCCAATGTTCCTGTCAACTTGTTAGTAGAATGGGTGGTGCTTACAACACCACTAAGGGGAATGATAAGATTTATGCTCCAAAGATTGAAAATGAAATAAAACTAAATGTAAAGACAAAAAATTCACACTCAAAATAAATTCAATAAATGTAAATGTAATCATGCAACCTACATGCCCTCCTTTAACAATGCATCTACAAAACAATGTCAGATGTACTTTTGCACCATTGATAACTTCCCCGACAACGGCGCCAAATTGTTGGGCCCACTATATGTCAGTTAATTAAAACTTAACATGCATAGTGCTAAACATAAATTTTCAACCCGAGGAAGTCTTTTATTTCAAAGCTATCATGGAAGATCTATGCAATCACAATTTCTACCTGACACTGTTATCTATTGGTATGTAATCGAAACTCTTTGTAAACTAGATCACACCTTCTTGAAAATAAATCAAACCTAAAACCTATCCATGAAATAAAACTGTAAATGTAACACACTTCAAACAAAATCTATTGTTATGAAACAATATATAATTGCATGAATATAAAAGAAGTGCTATGCTGGCCAACGATATATTAAACAGATTAACAACACAACAACTATGAAAAATATAATGAATGGAAGCATACAACTATGATAAATCTAATGAATGGAAGCATGAAAGAAATAAGAAGAAAATATAAACAATACCACACTTACAATCAACACTACCAGCATCTGCTCAGGGAAGAGGGCCCTTCCTCCGCTGAGCAGAGTTGGACCTCCACAATGAAAGTCTACAACTCCAGAATTAAGAAACTGCCATCATGTATTATCAGAATAGAATGATTACAATAGATTTGGACCAAGTCCTACAGCATAACATTGATTTCTCTCCCCCCCCTTCTCAATTAGATTGATCACATATTTATACATAAAATTACCTCATGGAAATGAGGAACTGAACCCCCAACTTGTGATCTGTAATAGCTGAAACACGTATGTAACTGCTAACAGCTTTGGAACTGGCCGCAACAATAAATATGGAAAATACTCTCTTGAAGAACCACCTGTATATCACAAACCGTGGCTTTGTTTAGAAAATTATTCATGAGTCAATTAAATGAGGTTGTTAAGCATAAAACCCATGTCTCGAATTTTCGAGATTCTATTCCATCTGCCCGCAAATAGAGACATGAATCAAGGTGTTCTTAACTGGCATGCATTTTCGATTAAGGCTGTAACAACTAGCTGTGAGTGTCCTATACGTGACAAATCACTCCACAAACCATCATTAGTAAAATTATGCATAATAGTCTTCAATTCATCAAATATAAAGGAAAATAATCATTATTAACCACTTAAAGCATCAATGGAAGTAGTATGGTGTTTTACACGTAGTTACAACAAATTGATGGAAAATGGAATGATAAATGGGCAATAATGGGAAGAAAATGGATGAAATATATGTCGATAAGTGATGGAAAAATGGACAAATCGGCGACCCAACACATAGGTAAGATATGGTTCAAAAAAGACATTCGCTTGGGATTGTAGTAGGTGAGTTGATCAGTCATGATGAATTTCCCTTCATGGGGAAGAAACATAAGTATAAAGACGATGGAGATGAATGATTTCATAGAATACATATAGCTGCATCCAAGGAGGAGGTTGTAATCAAGTTAGCAATTGAAAATTTTGATGTTTGTCAACACCATCTTCTTGGAAAGCAGGAAGGTGAGGCCCTGAAGAAGAACTTGTGGTTGAGTAGTGTGACTGCCATATGGGTGTAACATCATAAATGAAAACAATAAGTTAGAATAATTGAGCTTCTTCCAAACATGAATGGACATTAAGGAGGCATCCTCATTAACAATGCATCAATGAATAATCAAAATTTGGACAATGACTGAAATCTAAAAAACCGAGTGAATAAGGAATATAGAACTTCGCTTGATATTAATAAAAGGTGATCAAATGAGTGTTGGAAGAATTGATAGCAAATAATGTTGACAAACAAGCTCTACAATACATGGGATAACCTCCAAAGTAGACATGGAAACAAGGACTAAGACAAGTCATCCACAACACTAAAGTTAGTAGCGGCTCTAGTGTTGGGGTTATTGCTAGTATGATGCAAAGGGATCTTATTGATCTTAGGAATAGGGTCTGTATTGGGAATTGGTAGGTGCAAAGGTCCCTTCAGTAAGGGAGTACCATTTTCCTTATCAGGATTGGGGTTTTTATTTGACATGACATATTGATTATGATGTGTCTATAGGTATACATAGATAGAGGTCATGTATATATTCTGGAAAGAACGATCATTGAGGTGACATAATGAATATGACTAAGAATGGTAAGGCATTTAGAGTTGCATTGTAACAACCCCTTAGTATGGGAAGGGGATTTACAGAATCATTGGTTGAGGTGTGGCTGGATGAGGGGATGGAATACCGATTTTCCATTGGGAGGCCTTAGCATTTTCAAATTTGTTGGTCTCATCCCATAGTTGGAAATCCTTGGCAAGGTGAAGACAATCTATATAGACCCCACAAAATGAACACAGATGATTAGTTCATAATTATAATTAATATCATACAACTTAAAAATGAGATGCAAAGTCAATATTATCGTTCAGATCAAGTGAGAATAATGGTACATATCACTTCCATGCATGGATTATATAGTAGTGAAGAGAAGCGGGTGATATTGAAAGAAATTCACTTCTATATAAGTGATGACTAGACCCACAACATCCATTAGGTGCAACACTGCTTTTGATTAATCTATGATCAATTGATTGCTGAGAATTTATTATTTTGTCAACATTGGATATGGTCAAATGGTTGTGCGAGGAAGTTCAAAAATGCACATGTATTTCAATGGTTGTCTTTGTTGCACATAAAATACAAGTTGTCGCATGTATCATGAACTATTTTGAGACTGGACATGGAAAAGGAGAGCATGATGTGTCGATGCATGCATAAAAATTGATCTTTAAAGGGAAGAGATGAATTTTACATATTTTCACCTTCAAGATTATGTGTCCATAGTTTATTGGTGTACATGTGTGATGGGAGATCAATTGAAAAGGAAAATCCAAGTGCAATTTTTTTTTGGAAGGTGAGATATGTTGACCGATCACACAAATATTGGGTAAAGACGGTGCATGGAAATTGAATATTTCATTCTATTAGAAGCTCAGAAAACTCAACCCTTGAAATACAGACAACAAATAAAGCTTGATTTTGTGGTTCTTATAGAATTGGTGAATGGGACGGTGTGGTTTTGTAAAGTTGGTTGATACTTGGGACCAAGTCACGCTTGGTGGCGATATGCATGTATTGAATGAAATAATCCCTTTGGAAGAGGATTAAATGTTAATTTCTACAAATTATGATCAAATATCATATCTTCTACAAGCATTTTTAATAATATGTTACATTGAGATATGTTGCCGCCTTTCACACACCTGGGTTACGTGGCAAAAATATTCAAGCCACTCGGTGTGTCCTTGGGGGCAAGTCTCGAGTCAAGGCTGTCACCTTGTTCTTGAATCCTCCGTTCAGGCTAACTCCTAACGAATCCAAGGGGGGTAGACCCTATTAAATTACTAAGGCTAATTACTTAGTGTGATGGTGTTATATTGATTAATTTTTTTAGGAGTTTTAAAATTAACCAATGGAAACAAAAGATAACAAAATGCAAGATTTAAAGCAGATAAGCACAGTAATGACATTCAATATCTATATATATATATAATTGAAAGAAATGATCAAATAAATCACCATTGCCTTAAATGGAGTCAACAGAGAAAATAATGTGCTTGCATGCGCTTGAATGAATGTTTTGCAAATGTCTCTTGGTAGATTTTAAATTAATGTGGAATGTGAATGAATTAAATTAGGCGAAAATGAGACTCCAGATATACCCGAGCGGTATTTGGAGTATGTCCAAAAGTGAACTTTCACGGCTACCCGCAAGGTGGTTTGTGGGATGGAACGGAGTCTCGCAGACTATTGTTCGTAACACACCCGTTAGGGTGTGATAGAGATCGACACCTCGAGGTCACTTTCCAGTTGTTCCCACTCTGGGTATTTTGCCACTGTTTACAGTTCGTTCGAGGCGTTGGATTTTCGCTTGATGGTTTGTCAATTTGGGAGGTGAAGACTAATTAATCTAGTCACTCATGTGCTTTTGATGCAGCTTGACTAATCGGATGAACCGCAGCCAATTATAGAGCATACACACTGGAGCCTTTGTTGTTTTTAGTAAATTTTTAAAATAGGTGTTCTTATTAAAAAGAAAACCATCTAGGAACTTCTTTTGGTCCAAATGGACCTCAATCGAGGAATCAAGGAGGGGTTTATTTTATTATGATTACTAAAACCAAGGATGATTTTAAGGAACCATACTTATTTAAAAGTGTATAAATGTTGGCGAATCTTACCAATTCTTAAAATGCCAACTATAAAATGTTTGGCGATATTTTTCAGAAAATAGTTTAATTTCCAAGGATTTTATATCATTTATATAATAATTTGGTGATTTTTAGGGTGAAAAAAGTTTACCCCATCAAAATTGGGCGAAACAGGGCTTCAAAAAATGCAAAATGGCGAATCTTTTTTTGGAGAAAACCCCCTAAAAATAGCCCATGGGATAAATTTTTCCCCTAAAGTTATCCCTGACTAAAACAAATAATGATAGTAGATGAAGCATAAATAGATAAGCAAACCACAATTTTCTAATTAGACTACCATGACCATTTCTTCACCTTTTGACTCAAAAGGAGGCTCATGGGGTAAGTATTAAAATTACTTTGAAACCACCAGATATGGAATATGACAATGATTATAAGTCAAAGTATACTACCCTGCAGATTACAACTACACTAGATTTAAAAAAGATAAACAAAAAGTAAAAAATGACACAGACGCAAACCTCCCCAGGGGGGATGGTGAACAGGCCCGAAAGAGCCTATTCAAATAGGTTCTTCTTTTATTAAAAACAATTACAATATCAGAAAACTGAAAATTATCTACTTGGTCCTTATATGGAATGAGACCCAAAGTTTACAAATTGCGAAATTTTGAAATTTTTGGAAGACGAAGACCCCCTGGGGGGTTTCGAATGGTCCAAAAATGCTTTCTGGACAGAACCTCCTCCTCTTTTCTATTATACCTGGTAAAAACCAACAATATTATCATATTTAAATATGCCCAAAAGTACTTTAAAAGTACTTTTGGATGAACACACTTTTTACCCGAAATTCTAAGTTAAAACTAGTTTTTAAAGCAGTGGAAAAAGAACCAAGGAAAGAAAGCTTTCCTTGGGATATTGGCCTGCTTTTGGGGAATCCAATATGAAGCACTTAAATTTTTGGATATAACTTTTTATATTCTAAGGAAACAACCATGCATTCAACAAGCTTTAGATCTACTTTCACAGCCTTGAAAAATGACAGTTTTCCCTAAAACTAGATCTAGAATGCTTGTCAATTTTCTTTTAGGAATGAGATCTAGTTTATGAGATTTAAGGCACAAATATATATGTAAAATAAACTATGAAATTGATATATCTAAACAATTTTAAATCTACAAACAAGTAACCAGACTGGCTTTAGAAAAATTTGAAGGAGGAAGAGGAAAAGAAAAGCGCTTATTGTTGGAAGCCTTGAAGATCAACCGTGGAGCTTTTCGGCGGAAATTTGAGGGACTATTCCTTTGAATGGTTTTGGAGAGAGTGAAGAAGAAAAATAGATCAACATCCTCTCCAAGCTAGGAACCTGCAACTGAATCCAAATACTTGCCAAAATACTTGTGAGATTTGGTTAATACATTCACAGAGATTTCAGAATAACATGCATATAAACTTATAAAACATGCTAAGGCTAGATCTCTAAACATGCATCAAAAGAAAGATATATCCAATAAACTTATTGACAAAGTCCTTTCCTATCAAGATTATAATAAGCTTATTATCAATCTTAGTAATGAATCCACAAACAATCAACAAATTATGAACATAGATACATGTTACCTCAGTGAAACATGGCAATGCTCATCCACACATACAATGACATGACACCATCTTGCCTCCAAAGCTTCACTTTATTCCAATAGCAAAATATATTACACAGTATTATAATAGCAATGGCTCCTCAATCCAACTCTAACTAACTCAAAAAGGAGGCAGCCATGCTTTATTTATACACAAAAGAAACCCCAGCCCAGAGGGGGCACAAATCCCAAGGAGATAGACCACTACAGCTGAAGGAGAGTCCATCAATGCCTGATATGAAGCTGAAATGAGCTTCTACTGAGTCTGAATGTCCATCGGGGGGCTGATTGAGCTGACACATCGACCTGTCGAGTGAATCATCAACCACAGAGCTCCCAGAAGAGCCCACATGTGTGGAGGAGAGAGAGAGGGCGCAATTCCCCATAAAGGAGGTTGAAGTTCAACTCTTGATCTGCCTTGATCACCTCCTTTAGTCAAGGATTTGTCACATCCAGTTAATCTGGTGCCGATGAGACTGATTTCAATCAAATCGGTTGAGAATCACCTGATCTAGGATTTTGGATTTGCTCCATTATTCATCAATTTATTAATTAAAATAATCAATAATTGATTTTTGTTAGGATATTTAGACACTTAGGAGTTAGTTAAGATCAACTTGTGTAATGTATCCATCATGTAAAAGTGTGTTTCTTTAGTATGCATTTGTAAATATTCTAATCCTACGGTCACGATATTGTCTAGACATAGAGTGATCCGACGGTTCAACTTCTTTTAGATCATACCTACCATTGATTCGTGGCTTAACACCCGATTGGTCTATGATCTCTATTTAAAGAGCATAGAGGGTCCTTTGCTATTTGATCAATTATGAGAAGCTCATATGTAACTTTCTTTCTTTTGCATAATAAATTGCTCCAAGTCGCTATTTGGCTGGGGTCGTGGACTATTTCCCTCTCGAGGGTTTTAACCACGTGACAAACATCGGTGTGTTGGTCTGTGATCTATTTGTGTGAAGCAGTTTCTCAAGGTGTTCGGTCTTTTGGGAGTACTCTGTGTACCCGAACATGGTATCAGAGCTTTTATGAAGAGCTGCTTTCGGTTTTGATCAAGATCTGGAACTGGTGTTGGTGAAACTTTGAAAGGGTTTCTGGTTCTGGATTTTTTGTACATTTGTGGCCTGTGGGAACTGTTCCATTGTGTCCAGAGCACCGTTTCCATTGGGAAATAGTTTTTGTTTCATCGAAAACTGTTTCTGTCTTTTGGTGTTTCATCAAGGTGTTCGGTCTTTTGGGAGTACCCTATGTACCCGAACATGGTATCAGAGCATTTATGAAGAGTCGCTTTCGGTTTTGATTAAGATCTGGAACTGGTGTTGGTGAAACTTTGAAAGGGTTTCTGGTTCTGGATTTTTTGTACATTTGTGGCCTGTGGGAACTGTTCCATTGTGTCCGGAGCACCATTTCCATTGGGAAATAGTTTTTGTTTCATCGAAAACTATTTCTGTTTGTTCCAGAAACACCCATTTCGACAAATCTGAAGGTATAATTTTACAGAGATGGATTTGTTTTTTTTTAATCTCTCATATTTTATCAGTTTTATTATTATATCTTTACTGTTTTAGTCTCGGACTGTTGCCTTCCCTGGCTGCATATGCTCATTTCCGTGCACCTTGCGCGATCGCGGTGAATCAGAAACAGTAAGGAAATTTTTTTTTCTTGTCTTCTTGGCTACGTATGCTCTTTGTCATGCACCTTGTGCGATCACGACAAATCAGAAACAACGAGAAAACTTGAAAATGTAGACTCTCCGGGTGAGCTAACCAAGATCTAACCCCTTTGTGTGGAAAAAGTTTTTATTGTTTTTGTTTTTTGTGATTTGCAGGAAAAAAAAGCAAGCACGAAGAACGAAGAGAAGAGTAAAAAAAAAGCCCCTTTCCTCTTTCCATTCTTTGCCACACTATTTAAAAGTGACATTATTGTTAAAGTGAACATCACTTATTTTACAAAAGTGATTCAATTAAAAACAACTTTATTGTAAAGTGATTGTCAAAGGTTGATCTTGGGAAGAGGGGGGTTCTTTTTTTTAGTTGGTCAAGTTAATATCTGCCACGTCACTATTGGGGACATCTTCAACATTTTCTTTGATCAAGCATAACTTCATCATCTAGAATCAATTTTTAGTGCCATTTTTTTTTTAAACCGCATATTTTTTCGAGCTCTTTGCATCTAGACAGTTAGTTTCTATTATTTCAACCATTATTTTACAGTATGGCCACCCCTTGCGATATTATACTTACAACTTCTAACTATTTCTCATGGAAATCTCGTATGGAGGATGTTCTGCGAAGTAGGGGACTTTTCAGGATAACCTCAGGGAAAAAAACAGAACCCACTGATGATGATAAGCAAATTAAATGGGAAAATAGATGTGATGAAGCTCGTGGATTGATTGGGATGTCAATCTCTACTGATTTGCGATTCCACATATCTGGAAATGATGAACCTGATATAGCTTGGGAAAAGTTGGAATATGTGTTTGGTAAACACAATGAAATTCAGGGTCATCAACTTGAGAATGAGTTGATTTCCTTGAATCCAAATGATTTTTCATGGATTCAAGACTATTTATCTAAGTATAAAACTCTTAGACTCTTATGTGCAAAATGCAAGATTAAGAAAGAAGATAAACAATGTATTTATCATATTCTTTCCAAACTTGGACCTGGATATTCTGTTTTTGTATCTACATTCTACTCCATGAAAGAATCCTTGACTGCATCTATCTATCAAGAGCCTAGTCTTGAATCCTTTTGTGATTCCTTAATTAGAGAGCAAGATAAGCTCATTCATCTTGGAATAATTAACAATGCAGATACATCTGGGAAAGCCTTATTGTCCCAACAGAAAGAAAAGTCCAAACCTCCCAAGAAATAGAATTTTCGCAATAATAAGCCAAACAATAAGGGTCCCAAACCCTCTCAGTTAGCTCCTTCTTTAAAAAATGGCAAAGGATCCAAGCCAAAAGGAAAGAAGACTGAGTGTCATTGCATTTTTTGTGGGAAAGATAATCATGATGAATCTAAGTGTTTCAAGAAGATGGCAACCTTGAAAGCAGTAATGAAGAAGCACCACATCAGCCTAGATTTGTCTTCAGAATCTAACTCTCGTGGACATGCACTTTGTGCTTCTGGTTACTCTTATATTGCATCTTCTTCTTCTACTTCAAATGAATGGATCATTGATTCTGGAGCATCTTATCATATGGCTAAGGATCAAGCCATCTTTTCTACTATGCATGAATGTAACACCAAACAAATATTTGTTGGTGAAGATAGATCTCTAAGTGTTGTAGGATCTGGAACAGTTCCGGTAGAAAATGGTCATTTCATTGATGTACTATGTGTTCCAAAAATTTCCTGCAATTTGTTATCAGTCTATCAAATTAATCATTCGGGTGAAGGTAAAAATGTGATGTTTACACCTCACCAAGTTGTAATCAAGGATTTTAAAAATCCTCAAAATGTCCTTGCTACTGGAACTGTTGATGATATCACCAGGTTGTACAAATTTAACAACTTTGGGTCATCACCTTTTTCCTTTAGTTTTTGTTGCTCATAGTGATAACTTGAGCAAACTTTGGCATGAGCGATTTGGTCACTTAAATTATCGCTCATTGCAACAACTATGTAAAGACAATATGGTGACTGGTATTCCAATGATATCTTGCAAGGATGGTGTTTGTTCTGGTTGTGTACTCGAAAAATATCATCGGGACAGTTTTGACAAGCGTGCCTCTTGGCACACCTCGGCTCCCTTGGATCTTGTGCATAGTGACTTGTGTGGTCCTCTTCCATCTGCTTCCTTTTCTGGTTTCAAATGTTCTTAAATTTCATTGATGACTACTCCAGACGCACTTGGGTTTACTTCCTAAAACTTAAGAGTGAAGTATTTAACATGTTCTTGGCCTACAATGCCCTTGTTGAAAAACAATCTGGTCATCAAATTATTAAGTTAAGATCTGACAATGGATAAGAATATTTTAACAACAAGTTCACTACTTTCTACACTGAACAAGGAATCCAACAACAGCACACTGTTCCATATACACCACAACAAAATGTTGTAGCTGAACGGAAGAACCGCACTTTAAAAGAAATGGCTAATTGTATGATCCAATCTAAGGGACTAAGTCTTCAATATTGGGCTGAGGCCATAAATTGTGTAAATTACATAGTTAATCGCACACCCACTAAAGTTTTACAAGGTATAACACCGGAAGAAGCATGGAGTAAAATTAAACCAGATGTAAGTCACTTTCGTGTGTTTGGTTGTGAAGCATGGGCTCACATTCCGGATGAAAAACAGAAAGCATTGCAGCCTAAAAGTGAAAAGGGCATATTTTTTGGATATTCAGAATATGTAAAAGGTTATAGACTTCTCCAGCCACATTCTCATGATATAATCATTAGAAGAGATGTTAAATTTGATGAAAATCTCTTGGCCTGCGAGCCTAACTTGGCGAGTGTGCCATCTTTGGCCTGCGAGCCTGATTCGACGATTGTGCCTTCTTCTTCTTCTTCCAACTTCCTTGACAGGTCTCCAACTCCAGTTTTTGATGATGACAGTGAGGATGAAAATCCACCTCTGCCTGCTCATGTTCCTCCAATTGCACCAGCACCAATGCTTCCTCGATGGGTCCATTCAACATGTGAAGCAGCTGGTGATCTTGCCGGTGATCCTAGAGATCAACGTCGAACATGTTCTCAATTTCAGCGATCCTCTTCTCTTTTGGCTCAAGTTTCCAAGAATCATGATCCAAAAACTTTTGTAGAAGCTTGAAGAAATCCAGATTGGGATGCAGCTATGGATGAAGAATATCGTTCCTTAATGGCGAATGATACTTGGGATCTTGTCCCTCTTCCAAAAGGAATAAAACTTGTCAGATGTAAATGA
>LPNX011120158.1:28328-74852 GCA_001517045.1 Pseudotsuga menziesii | reverse complement strand
CTTATATGGCCTTAAGCAAGCTCCTAGAGCTTGGTATGCCAAAATGGATAGCTTTCTCTTTGACACTGGTTTTTCTAGATGCCATTTTGACCCCAATGTCTTTACCAAGAAAGTAGGAAACCATCTCATCATACTTGTTCTTTATGTTGATGATCTTATCCTTACTGGTAGTGACCCTAAACTTATAACCCATGTGAAATCCAGTCTCAAGCAAAATTTTGAAATGTCAGAATTAGGACATTTGTATTATTTTCTTGGTCTCCAAGTCTTGCAAACCAAAGAAGGAATCTTTCTTTCCCAGTCTAAGTATGCTTGTGACCTTCTTCGTCGCTTCCACATGGAAGATTGTAAACCAACCCCTTCTCCCTTCCAGTCTGGAGTCAAACTTTCTGCAACTTGTACTTCCCCTGAAGTAGATGCCACCTTGTATCGTCAGCTTGTTGGTAGTCTTTTATACTTGACTCATTCCCGTCTTGACCTTTCCTTTTCCATTGGTCGTGTTGCCAGTTATATGCAAACTCCTCATGAAATTCACTGGAAAGCAAGAAAAAGAATACTTCGATATATTCGAGGTACAATTCAGTTTGGGATTCATTACAGTACAAGGGGGAAACCTTTGCTGGTTGGCTTCACTAATTCAGATTGGGCTGGCGATCCTGATGATCAAAAGTCTACTGCAGGTTATGTTTTCAGTTTGGGATCTGGACATGTCACTTGGGCTTGTAAGAAACAACAAGCTCTTGCTATTTCTTCAGCAGAAGCAGAATATCAAGCCGCAGTTAATGCCAGTTAGGAAGCTTTATGGCTTCGACATATCCTTTCAGAGTTTGGATTCGAGCAGCAGCAGCCTACTCCACTTTGGTGCGACAATCAAAGTGCCATCAAGCTTGCCAAAGATCCAGTTCTACATCAGCGTAGCAAACACATTGAGCTATACATGCACTTCATCAGATATCTTGTTCATGATCGTGTTATTGAAGTGCTCTATTGCCCTACAGATGATCAAGTTGCAGACATCTTCACCAAGTCTCTTACAGAAGCGAAGTTTTTTAAACTTCGGTCTATGTTAGGAGTTCAGGAATGTGTCCTTAAGGGGGGATAGGCTCTAAGGCCTCCTTCCTTCTCCTAATAGTGTCATTTTTGTAAATCCTTCAATTCTATCCCAAGTTGTTCTTAAGGGGGGATGTTAGGATATTTAGACACTTAGGAGTTAGTTAAGATCAACTTGTATAATATATTCATTAGGTAAAAGTGTGTTTCTTTAGTATGCATTAGTATGCATTTGTAAATATTCTAATCCGACGGTCACGATATTGTCTAGACATAGAGTGATTCGACGGTTCAGCTTCTCTTAGATCATACCTACCATTGATCTGTGGCTTAACACCCGATTGGTCTATGATCTCTATTTAAAGAGCATAGAGGGTCCTTGGCTAGTTGATCGATTATGAGAAGCTCATATGTAACTTTCTTTCTTTTGCATAATAAATTGCTCCAAGTAGCTATTTGGCTGGGGCCGTGGACTGTTTCCCTCTCGAGGGTTTTAACCACGTGACAAACATCGATGTGTTGATCTGTGATCTATTTGTGTGAAGCGGTTGCTCAAGGTGTTCGGTATTTTGGGAGTACCCTGTGTACCCAAACAATTTTTTGGGGGAAACAACAAGCTCTTCCTCTTTCTTCAGCAAAAGTAGAATATCAAGCCGCAGTTAATGCCAGTCAGGAAGCTTTATGGCTTCGATAGATCCTTTCAGAGTTTGGATTCGAGCAGCAGCAGCCTACTCCACTTTGGTGCGACAATCAAAGTGCCATCAAGCTTGCCAAAGATCCAGTTCTACATCAGCACAGCAAACACATTGAGCTATACATGCACTTCATCAGATATCTTGTTCATGATCGTGTTATTGAAGTGCTCTATTGCCCTACAGATGATCAAGTTGCAGACATCTTCACCAAGTCTCTTACAGAAGCGAAGTTTTCTAAACTTCGGTCTATGTTAGGAGTTCAGGAATGTGTCCTTAAGGGGGGATAGGCTCTAAGGCCTCCTTCCTTCTCCTAATAGTGTCACTTTTGTAAATCCTTCAATTCTATCCCAAGTTGTTCTTAAGGGGGGATGTTAGGATATTTAGACACTTAGGAGTTAGTTAAGATCAACTTGTGTAATATATTCATTAGGTAAAAGTGTGTTTCTTTAGTATGCATTAGTATGCATTTGTAAATATTCTAATCCGATGGTCACGATATTGTCTAGACATAGAGTGATTCTATGGTTCAGATTCTCTTAGATCATACCTACCATTGATCTGTGGCTTAACACCCAATTGGTCTATGATCTCTATTTAAAGAGCATAGAGGGTCCTTGGCTAGTTGATCGATTATGAGAAGCTCATATGTAACTTTCTTTCTTTTGCATAATAAATTGCTCCAAGTAGCTATTTGGCTGGGGCCGTGGACTGTTTCCCTCTCGAGGGTTTTAACCACATGACAAACATCGGTGTGTTGATTTGTGATCTATTTGTGTGAAGTGGTTTCTCAAGGTGTTCGGTCTTTTGGGAGTACCCTGTGTACCCGAAATTTTTTTTGGGGATTTCTGACCTGAGTGATGGAAGATCACTCAAAACTAGGAAATAGTGGGTCTATAGGTTTACTGGGTGCTCTTAGGTTGAAAATGAGAACCTATATGACTGAATATGACTTCCGAGCCCACTTTTCTTATAAAACCAATTTTTCCAATTAAACTATTAAAAAATAGCCTAAGTTTTGGAAAATTTAAATTTTAATAAAAACATTGAAAAAAAATTAAAAAAAATTAAAAAACCTAGGGGGACTTAGACATGTTCATATGACTCGACCATGATGCCTAGCATGTTTATACATTGACACATAGACTCTAATAACCTAAATAGGCCTAAATTCCAAGCTGACCACCCCAACTTTGGAGGTATTGAGTGAAAAACTCAAAAATTATCAGTCGTTTATTCAACAACCAATAATAACCAAGGGAAAAAACACCCTGGGCTAATCGGATTGACAAATAAAGTCTAAGAGACCGAGTCTTTTACATACACTATCATGATAGAACATTTATTACAACTCCCACAAGGGGTATGAACATGTGATATAGTACACCAAAGCTTCCCAGAAGCAAGACTAAAAGTCTTCTGAAGTCCGAACAAGTTATCCTTGTCCGATTCACCAAGCTCACTTGATAAAAAACCACTAAGTACAACTTAGGTGGTAACAAGACATTCTTATAGTTTTAATCTATATGTTTACGAAGATTGAGTTTTATTATGTACATACTCTTCTTTTTTGCACAAAGTTCATGTGTACACTTTGGTCCATTTTGTAGGTCACATATACGTAGTGGTAATCTCAAAAAAAATGAATGGAATTCTGACTATTGGTTGGCATGTGGCTTAGAGGGAAAGAAAACTCTTCTTGAACATGTTAAACATGATGAAAATAATGAATTTCTAACTGACTCAATGATTTTTAAAGGTGAATACTTGACTCTAGCATCGCAACAAAACAAGAGTAAGGGCTATGCGTATCAAGTTATAGACCAGAAAATGTTGTATACCACTACTCCAACTTAATAGTCGGTGTAAACATCAAGTTATGTACACTTTCCCAAAAAAACAAATCACAGGTATGATACTTCCTACCTTATTCTGAGCATGAAAAATTAATGGATACCATTGGCAACAGAGATGATCCATACTGCCTTCATGAGTGAGAGATGCAAATAATTTTTTGTTATGACCAGGTGAGTGTTTTAAAATTCATGTCTTATGGTTTCATTAAGTGATTATCTATTTTATTAAGAAAGGTTTTAACATTTAGTCTTTTGTATTCATAGTGCAGGGAGCTATTGGAGTGCTCATTTTCACCATCACCATGCTCACCATCACCAACAATATGCCCATTGTCACCATCACCATCATTTCCATAATGCTCATTGTCACCATCACCATCCTCATGCTCATTGTCACCATCACCGTCATGTTGAACACCATCACTATTATGTTGAACACCATCACTGATCCCATTGTCACCATCACCATTCATGCTTCAATTTTATACCACCATTGTCACCATCACCATTCATGCTTCAATTTTAAACCACCATTGTCACCATCACCATGCATGCTTCAATTTTACATCACCATTGTCACCATCACCAGTTCCATTGTGTTCCACTTCATATTGTCATAGTTTTTCATCATCCTCATTCCCATGTTGTTGCCATCACCATCCATAACAATGCTCTATCATCCACCATCATCCTCATGCTCATTGTCACAATCACCATCCTCATAGTATCATTTTCACCATAACCATCATGCTCACGTTGTCACCAACACCATTTGCGTCCATCCTCTAAATTGCACAAGCTTCATCATGGATACATATGTTAATTCCAATCAAAGCATAAAAAGGAATTTTGGATTATTTTGACAAAGTTTTCTTGTTTATAGTTAAACTTAAAGGATTCTTATTTTGCATCGTAGGTTTTGATAAGTGTTTTTACTGACATATGACATATGAGTTTATTTTATAAACTTAAAGGTATATTATACATTTAGTCTTTTAATATTTTATAGTTTAAACATTTGCTATGAGGGCATAGAATTTGAATCGGTCATCAGTACTGACCAAGCCCTAGTTTATCAAATCGAAGAATAAGAGAAGATATGGGCCATGGACCCATAGGGGAGAGAAACCCCTAGCACTATTATGATTTATGGAATCCAATAGAGTCAATGGTTCATCGATATGAGATACTGTCATCATTCTATGGCGGGGGCATATATTCCAAACCAGGTAGCAAAACCGAATTATGTCAAATCCTACAAGTGTTTTTGGGAAGGGACCACGTGGGAACTCTATCCATAAGCACTCGGTCTATGTATTTCCCAACTTGACTGTCATGTCCTCATATTTTTCATGGTTTAAAAATTACCTAAGTAACCTTAGAAAAAATATTAAAAAAATATTAATGACGATGAATAATGGGAAAATTCCCAAGTTTTGTTCCTAAGGCTTAATTAAAATTAATTGGAGCCTAAATAATATTGTCTAAGGAATTTTACTGGGTAATGTGAACACCAGAAATCCCAATTTGAAATTATGGAGGAGAAAATAATTTAATGGGATTAAATTGGGGAATTAGCCAATAATATTAATAAAGCTCAAAAAATTATAATTATTGGCTAAGGAAAATATTATTTTGGATTAATGGAGAAATTAGTGAAAATAATTATTTATCCAATTGAAGAAAATTAGCTAATTAACTGGGTTAAAGGGTGCGCAAGGAAATGGTTAAGGAAGTTAAAGGGTGCATTTATGAAAGTAAAAATGGCTAGAGGGAACCCTCATGAAGTTAGTAGAGAAATAATTACCCAAAGAAAGGTTTTAGGATATTCCATGGTATTTTTCCATGGTATTGGACCAAAGGTGATTTTGTAACATGGTTTTCATTGGCCCATGGTATTGGAAACTTCTCAAGTATAAAAGGAGGCGATGACAAATGGAAAATGCATGCATTTGGATAAAAAAAATTGAGTAGCTTAGTGCTACCTAGACTTGGGTGATGTTCCCCTTGTCAACTGTAGGGACTTGTGCCCCTCTGTATCTTAGTAACTAGTTGGAGTATCTCTAGCTAGTGATTTTGGAGAAGAACACTCAGTTCCTTTCATTGTGCTTTAGTTAGATATTGTTCCCTTGTGCATTTTATACATCTGTTGCATATGTAAGAAGGTGTTCCTAGTGCCAAGTTACGCACCTCCCAGTGTTTTTTGTAGGTTTGGGGTTAGGGATCCAGTTAGTTGGATCATCTATGATTGTAGGAGGTATTCGTTGTTGAGATCACATATATTCTCTCTCTCTCCTCTTGCAATATTCTATATTTCTTCTATTTCTACCACTTCAGTAGCCATTTTGATGTAAATCAGATCCATTTTTCCATTTTTATAACAAAGAACTCCAGTTTTTACCATATGTTCCTAATCATATTTCTTGTCTCTTGTGTCCAATTGCTTGTAAAATCGCCATATCTAAAGCATAAGATTAATTGGTTGTCAATTACACTTATATTTATATTATTTGTGTAACCATGAATTAGCAGACACAAAATTGGTCCCACCCATGCCATCCATCTGCCTTTTGGTCAAGGTAATACCTTGTTTGGAAACCCACCTACATTTTCTCTCTCCTCACACTTTTGATACCCTATCTCTCTTCTTGTTAATCCAAATACATTTATAAAAGTTTATAAGAATTATTGAACCTTCGTTACCCTTTCCTAAGGCTATATATATCCATTGGATGCACCAGGATCTGTTGAATGCCTCATAAGTCCCAATTTGGGTGAGTTTCATTAAAAAAATGTGACCACTTCAGAGTGTATGGACCCACAAACATTTCCTAACACCTTCCAAAATATTCCTTGACTCTAAATAAATTTATGCAGACCACCTACATCCATATATTGCATAGCCTTTATCCTACCTACAAAAACTTCTTCCATCTATTTCTAGTTCCCACACCCTTTTTCTTTCACTAGACAATTCTGACTAGCTTCCACTGTTTCAGCCATATATTCTACTCTAGTGATGAAAACAACATTTTGAAAGATGATACATAAACTTGAGACTCTTTAGAATAGATATCAAGTGGTTTTATAGAAAATAGAGTCTCCTAATTACTGTTTTTGGCTGTTTGGAAATCGTTACCCTGTGTTGTCACAAACTCCCAATTCTACTCCAAGACCCTCCAAACCTCTTCTGAACCCCTCCACTGTATGAAATTGTTATTCTTAAGTCTGCATACTATGCATAAATGGAGTCTAGAACCAATCCAATCCTCTCCAAGCCATCCCAATCCTCCAAGTGTTAACCCCCAAGCCTCTGTTGGCCCTAGGATAATTTAAGCAAAATTTAGCCAGAATTCTGTTAAGAAAGATAAAGATTTTGGTCGTAAGAACAAGTCGCGAAGGAAGAGAAGTTGAGATAGAAGCGGTCGCGACGGAGGAGAATATACTTCAGAAGCATCCACGATGGAAGATAATATGCGACAGAAGCATTCACGATGAAAGGAGCCACGATAAAATAAGTGTAGATCAGTTGAAAAGGACAGTTAGGGTGATCATGGGTAAGGAGTTGGTTAGAATAAAGCACACTTCTGGTAAAAAGCATATTTGTATTTTTTTGCCGATAGTGCCTATTGTCAGTTGTAACAGAATGGACAAAAATAGAAATTACATCTTGTCGACTAACATAAAATATTCGGTTGATTAAGACATGTAGAAGCTTATAAAAGGGTGAACCCAAGCTGTGTGCAAGGTTGGTTGTTTTGTAGTTAGTTAACTAGCTAGTTGATTAGTTGTTGGTTAAGTCACTATGTAGGTTGAGAGAAGAAGAATAGATTTGTTTATATAGAGGATCGATCCAGGATGTGTGTAGATCGACAGTGGATTTAAGAAGAAAATAAATACATAGCTCCAAAACCAACGAGCGTGAGAGGAGAGAAATTTGTATAAGTTGTAAATAATATCTAGAGAGAAGTCCACAAGCTGAGTGCGCAGAAAAAAGGACCTAACATATTTCTCATGCCAGATGAAGAGCGCCTTTGTGGTTTTTACTAGATGAGTTTCCATGTTAACTGTTGTCTATGTGTGTCTATGATTAATATGATTATGTTGAATGCATGCATGTTGTGAATAAGTAGATATGAATATGTCATTGCATCCGTTTATGAATAATCCCATATGTGTGTGTGTGTGTGTGTCACATCGCTTATAGGATGAATATGTGATAAGTATTTTATGTTGAATACTCCAATATGTGTCGACTGATAAAGAGATTGTTATCTTGAATGAATAAACAAGGAATAAGAAATATGATCCCCGACTTCGGTCGAGCAACTTGATAAAGTATCGCATGAGTATATATCCCCTCATAACTATAGAAACTTGGTTTTGGCAGTTCCCAATAAGATATATCAGGTGAGACTGCATCTGCGTCGCAGGTGCTGCCGATGGGGTCCTCCTCTGTTGGGTTGATATCTTGGGTTTTGTTGACGGCTAAGGATATGAACCCGGGTGGACAGGCCAAGAAAATAAACAAATGGTTCCATTTTAGGGATCGTGAATCATTTTTGTGGTGATATGTTGTGGTACCCAACGAAGCCAGAAATTAAAGATTGGGTGGATTTTAAGGAAATATAATTTGGAAGGGAAGAAAGTGAAGGATATCGGCTCAACCCAACATAGTGGTTGGAGTGATATCTATATACATATATTCATGAGCTTTTATTTTGTGAATTTCATGTTTTGTTGCATGATCGGTTGTTGAGGCTAGCAACCCAACAAGGAAACTTTCAAGAGGGAGAACCAATAGAGTGGAGCCCTCAACTGATTCAACGGCTAAAGAGTATTAGAATCCCTATATCTATGGCTATTGATTTCTGGGTTGATAGTGTTTTGGAAGGATACATCACAAAAATTGCAGTTGACACAATAAAATCGTAGAGTGAGACAAAAAGAAAATGTTTCCAATGACCTCAAAGGACTGTACTTAGCATATTTAAAGATTTGGATCAAGATGATCACATGTGATCACATGTGAGAAAGGGATCTTGAGAATGGAGTCTGATGAATTGATGCACGAGAATCAAGTCAAACTCCTCTATTTTTTTATTGAGTAGGAAATGTTATTTTTATGCTTCATGTAAGCATTTATAGAAGGATAGGCTTAGTTGTTGATTACTTGGAATCTGGTTTATAGATAATATAAGTTTGGATGTAATAATGGTAATTTTCCATTGGTGTCCTCGAAATATTGTAAGAGGTTGCTAGAGAATAGGTTAGTTGTAGATTCACTTTCTTAGGAGTTTAGATCATGCCTATTCGGATTTGGCAATTTTATAGAGTTCTATATTAAAGTGTCGAATGTAATAATCAGATAGGATATGAGTGGGTGTGTATGAAAGTGTGTGAATGAAAGTATGCAGGAATGGTTGATGAAATGAAGAACATAGTTGTAGCCTCTGTGTGAATAACCAGGAATGTGTTAAATTCTCTCTCGTATATGGATGAATGTCGTGAATTTATGAAATGATCCACAAAAGTGACTAAGATGGAGATGTGTTGATATGAATGCAACAAAAATGAACAGACTCATTTCACTTATCACTTCGACTATAATACTATGAGTTAAAAAACTCTGAATTAGACAGATATACGGTTTTGGATGAATTCCGTAAGAGAAAAGTGCACGTGATATAATAGAACCGCAAAGTCAAAGTGAAGTTCCTCACTTGATCATAGATCAATGGACAGGGATGATTCAGCAAGAGATTAATGGTCGATAATGTCTTCCACAATGCTAAGGTACAAGCTTGTTAAAGCCCCAGAAATTTAATTGCAAAATAAAAGTTGTGGGAGACGAGTTGCGAAAGAAGTTCAAGAAAAGTTGAAAAGTAGGTCTCGGAATCCACAATATACAATTGCGGAAACAGATTTGCAGAAACTCAATTGCGGAAACAGATTTGCGAAAACAACATTACGAAAATAGAATTATGAAATTGGGCTTGCAGAATCGAAGTTGTGGAAGAATATTTTAGTCAACGATTTAGGATGATTAGGATCAGTTTAGTCCTGCTAGCTCTTAATTTCCATAAGTTTTGATATCATAGCTAAAATATCAGAGCCTATATAAGGATGCCACCAAGGCAAGGAAGAGCATGTGGAGTTCCAGTAGGAGGTGGTCGAGGAGGACACTCTGCAGAGACAGACACACAAAGGGAATTAAGAAAACTCCAAGCTATGATGGAGGTTATGGAAAGAAGGAATTCAGAAAGTATAGATACCAATGATGAAGGAGAATCCTCTGAAGAAGAGAAAGAGTAGATTGATGAATAAATGAAGGTATTAAAGATGCTGGTAAAAGCTAATAACATGCCTAAATTAGAAGCTCCCATGTATGAAGGTAATCTGAATGTTGAAGAACTCATGGATTGGATCAATGCTCTAGAAAGGTACTTTGATTTTGAATAAATTGAGGATAAAAATAAGGTGAAACATGTAGCAACCAGACTAAAAGGGCATGCAACTATTTGGTGGGATGAAATTTGGATCCATAGAGAAAGAAAAGGTAAGTCCAAAATCAAAACTTGGGATAAAATGTTAGATAAAATTGAAATTCAATTTATGCCTAAGGATTATCAGTTGACTCTCATTAGACAACTACATAATATTAGACAAAAAGGTATGACTGTTAAAGAATATACAGAAGAGTTATTTAGGATGAGTATTAGAGTTGGACAAATACAAGGATATATAGAAAGTGTGGATAGGTATATAAATGGACTAATATATGAAATACAAGATGAGATCGACTTGTTGAATTTGAAGTCTGTTGAAGATGTTTATCATGGATCCTTAAGGGTAGAAGAGAAGCTACTAAGAAAACATAACTAGAATAATCGAGGAAGAAGTACAACAAGAGGGAAAGGATATCCAAACAAAGGAGGTAAGCTTTAGACCCCTAAAGATGAGGCAGAAGGTTCTAGCAGCTAGGCACCCCAAAGAGGAGGCTTCATGGGAGGCATGTTTAATGCTTAAGGAAGAGGCAAAAATAAAGAAGTGAAATGCTATACATGTGGAGAGATTGGACATATGTCATGGGAGTGTCCAAAGAAAAAACCTACAACTCATAGGAATGAAAATATTGTTGATGCTCGAGAAGACTCCAATGAAGAAGCATAGATGAATACCCCTCCCGAGGAAAGACAGTGTCTTATGATGAAGAGAGTTTTGGTTAAAACAGAGAAGAAAGTGCATGAACCAGCCCAGAGGACTCGATTTTGTTTAGGACTAAGTGAAAGTCACAAGGGAATTATTGTAATATGTTTATTGACTGTGGTAGTATAGCTAATTTAGTCTCCATTGAGATGGTAGAGAAGTTTGGATTGAAGAAGATGAAACATCTCACTCCTTATAAAGTGTCTTGGTTGCAGAAAGGACATAAACTCTTGGTAAATGAGTAGTGCAATGTGGAGTTTCAAATCGGTAATTATAAATATGTGGTATTATGTGATATAATTCATATGGATGTATGCCATATACTCTTAGGGAGGACATGGTAATATGATAGAAAAGTTGTTCATGATTGAAGGAAAAACACTTAATATCTAGAAAAGGATGGAAAGAAGCATACATTGTTACCTTTGAAAGATGAAACAACCCAAGAATATTCAGGCTCCAATATTTTGTTGATGATTGGGAAAGAATTGTTACAAGAAGTCAAGAAAGAAGAAGAATTGCAGTTTGCTCTTGTTGGTAAACCAAAGGTAATTTTGACTTCTACAAATTTAGATGATTTTCCTTCTGAAGTTAGAATATTGCTTGATGATTATGCTGATATTATTGTGGATGAGTTACCAAATGCTTTACCTCCTATGAGAAGTATTAGTCATCATATTGACTTCATACCTAGTGCAAGTTTACCTAATAAGGTAGCTTACGGATTGACCCCTCAAGAGAATGAAGAGATCAAATAGCAGGTTCAGGAGCTATTGGATAAAGGTTTGGTGAAAGAAAGATTGATTCCTTGTGCAGTTCCCACTGTGCTTATCCCAAAGAAAGATGGTGGATGGCGTATGTGCACTAACTCTCAAGAAATAAAAAAGATCGCTATCAGGTATAGATTTCCCTTACCCCGTATTGATGATTTGATGGATTGTCTAAGTGGATCAAAGTATTTCTCAGAGATAGATTTAAAAAGTGGTTATCATCAAGTAAGGATCAGAGAAGGGGATGAATGGAATGTTGCATTCAAGACTAACAATGGACTGTATGACTGGTTAGTAATTCCATTTGGGATTACTAATGCACCTTGTACTTTTATGATATTGATGAATGTGGTCTTGAAGGAAAATAATGGAAAATTTGTGATAGTACTGTATCTCGATGATATTCTAATTTTCAATCAGAACAAAGAAGAACATTTGAGACATCTTAAATTGATGTTGGAATCCCTGCAAAAAGAGAAGTTGTCGATAAATCTGAAAAAGTGTAGTTTCCTAAAGAAATAGTTGATTTATTTGGGATTCATGGTTTTAGAAGAAGGGTTAAAAATGGATCCAGAAAAGATGCAAGCAATTCTTAATTGGCCAACTCCAAGGATCAATGTGTATGAGGTAAGAAGTTTTCATGGTCTTGTAAGTTTTTATAGAAAATTCGTCAAGAATTTTAGTCAAATTTGTGCACCCATAATAGATACCTTTAGGGGAAGTAAACAACCTTTCAAGTGGACAAAAGCAACTGATAGAAACTTCAAATTTTTGAAGAAGTAGATCACTGAAAAGCCTATTCTGGCTTTACAAAGTTTTGACAAAGTTTTTCAAGTAGAGATAGATCATAGTGGGATAGCAATAGAGGATGTTCTGAGTCAAGAACAAAGACCAGTAACATACTTCAGTGAGAAGTTAAATGATGAAAAACAAAAATATTCCTCATATGACAAAGAATTGTATGATGTCGTGCAAGCTCTCAAGAAGTGGAGGAATTACTTGATTCCCAAAGAGTTTGTGTTTTATTCAAATAATCATGCTTTGCAATTTATAAATAGATAACCTAAATTGAATCAGTAACATGCTAAGGGGGTAGAATTTTTGCAGAATTTTACCATTGTGATCAAGAATACAAGTGGAAAATATAATAAAGCAGTTGATGCCTTAAGCAAACTAAATTTGACCTTGCAGGAGATTAAGGCCAGTACTTTAGGGTTTGAAAATTTGGTTAATATGTATAAGGAAGATGCGGATTTTAAGGATATACATGCAGCCTGTGAGAATCCAGTTGCCCACGATAGAAGTCAATGGTTGGAATACATGCTACAAGAAGGATTGTTGTTCAGAAATAGTAATTTGTGCATTCATAAATCCTCTATGAGAGAAAATATGACACAGGAGAAACACGGTGGAGGTTTATTAGGTCATTTTAGATAGGACAAAACATATGCTTAAGTGAGTACTTTTCATTTTTTTCCAGGAATGCAGCAGGATGTGAAGAAGTTTGTTGAGAATTGTAGGATATGTCAACATGTCAAAGGAAGGAGACATAATACTAGATTGTATCAACCCCTACCTATTCCAACTAGGACTTGGGATTCCATCGGTATGGATTTTGTTCTGGGATTTCCTATAACTCATAGGGGAAATTATTCAATTTATGTAGTAGTGGATAGGTTTTCAAAAATTCTTCATTTTATTTCTTGTAAGAAGCTTAATGATTGCAACTAATATTGCTAATTTGTTCCTTTCATAAATTGTGAAGTTGCATGGTCTGCCTTTGAGTATTGTGTCTGACAAGGATACTAAATTTGTTGGTCATTTTTGGAGAAATTTATGGAATAAATTGGGTACAAATATTAGTTTTATCTCTGCTTATCATCCTCATACTAATGGTCAGACTGAAGTGGTAAATATGAGCTTGGGAAATATATTGAGAAGTTTTGTTTATGAGAATAAAAAACAATGGGATTTTGCTCTTGCTCAAGCCGAGTTTGCTTATAATGATTCACCTAACAGGAGTACATGTATGAGTCCTTTTCAGATTGTGTATGGAATGCATCCGAGAGGAGTGTATGAACTCGGGAGTTTGGGAGTACAGTTAAAAAGGAGTGCATATGGTGAATATTTTGCATCTAGTATGCATGAGCTACAAGAAAATGTTAAAAAGAAATTGCAAGAAAGTACTAGAAAATACAAACAAAGAGAAGATTTGAAAAGAAGGGAAGTTAATTTTTAGGTTGGAGATTTAGTAATGGAATATATTAGGAAGGAGAGGTTTCCTAAGGGAACCTACAATAAACTGAAGCTCAAGAAAATTGGACCTTGTAAAATCTTGCGGAAGTTTTGTAAAAATGCATATGAAATAGAACTTCCTTCTAATCTTCAAATTTCTCCAATTTTTAATATTCCAGATCTATATCTTTTTAAATATTTAGGTGTTCATACCGAAGAAATAATATAAGGTCAACTAATAGATTGGAAATGGAAATTACCCCAGAAAGAATAGATGCAGATTAAAGTTATCCTTGACAAGAGAATTTCAAAGAAAACTGAGAACTAATATTATTTTCAATATTTGGTCAAGTGGAAAGATAAGCCAGCTGAAGATGTCGTGTGGATGGATGAAATGGAGATTTCCAAGCACAATGTGGACCCTAAATCTCTATTTAACAATTATTTTCTTCCCTCGGAGTACGATGCAGGAGCATCAAATCAAAGTCCTTTATTTCTGATTGAGCATGAAATGTTATTTTTTAGCTTCCATGTAATCATTTCTAGAAGGATAGGTTTAGTTGTTGATTACTTGGACTTCGGTTTATAGATAGGATTAGTTTGGATGTAATAATGGAAATTTTTCACTGATGTCCTCGAAAGCTGGTTGCTTGAGGATAGGTTAGTTGTAGATTTACTTTCTTAGGAGTTTAGATCTTTCATATTCAGATCTGACAGTTTGATAGAGTTCTATATTAAAGTGTCGAATGTAATAATAAGATAGGATATGAGTGGGTGTGTATGAAAGTGTGTGAATGAATGTATGCAGGAATAGTTGATGAAATGAAGAACATAGTTGTAGCCTCTGGGTGAATATTGTAAATTCTTGTCTTCTATCAATAACCAGGAATGTGTTAAATTCCCTCTCATATATGAATGAATGTAATGATTTTGTGTTGATACGAATGCAACAGAAACGAACTGATCATTTAACTGATCACTTTCAATTTTGAGTAAAAACCTACGACTTAGAAAGATCTACAATTGTGGATGAATTCCACAAGAGAAAAGTGTATGGTAGATAATAGATTCGTAAATTCAAAGTTAAGTTCCACACTTGATAATAGATCTACAAACGTGAAAGAGTCTGCAAGAGATCAATGGTCGAGAATGGATTCCACAATGCTAAGGTGCAAGCTTGTTAAAGCTACGAAAAGTTATTTTTTGAAGAAAAGTTGCGGAAGAAATTTGAGAAAAGTAAAAAAATAGGTCCCGCAGTTTGCAATCCACAATTGTGGAAACAAAGTTGTAGAAACTCAATTGCAGAAATAGAGTTGTGGAAATAGCATTGCGGAATTGGGCTTATGGAATCAAAATTGCGGAAGAATATTTTAATCAGCGATTTAGGTTGATTATGATCATTTTATGCCTGCTATCTCTTACCTTCCATCACGATTAAAGGTTTTTGTGTAGAGACTTGGGATATGTCACAAGAAAAGTGTGAGAAAAATGGATCAAAGTAAGATGAGATGCTTCTTGGTGATGATAAGGATGAGCTAGAAGGTGGGATTCTAAGAAGTGGAAGAATATTTTGGTCAGGAAAGAGAAGAAGGACTATGACTAGAAGAGGAAGCTGCATTGTGACCAGAGGAGAGGACTACGAATTGACGTCGCACTTCGATGAAGGTTCTTGTGACAAGGAAGAGGAATACCAACATATATCTGAAAGAAGAATAAGAAGAAGAATCTCTATATCCAGAGTACGTATATGACATACCCATGACCCCGCCTACATCTCCAGAGGTAATATATAGAAATTCATCACTCACTATCCAAATTTGTAATACAGTAGTCCCAAGAACAAATATAATGGTCGGGAATGATATAAAGTTTCCAATATTTAATGGAAATGGATTATAAGACCCTAAGAAACATTGGTACCTATGCGAAACCTTGTGGACTGTGTGAAAGGTCCAAGATGAATCCATCAAGAAGGCTCAGATGATCACAACCCTTAGGGGTCATGCACTAGATTTGTCACATGCCCCAATTTGCAAAACAATTTAATGTCATTAAGGAACATTATGTTATATTTTGTGCTAAAGTTTGTAATTGATGACCAAGTTGGGTCAAGGATAATTAATGTATTGCAGAATATTTTATTAATAAATAAATAAATGATGAGACAACAGCTTAGGGAAGCTGTTAAATGAGTGTTAACTGGTCACTTGGTGGAGAAGATTGGGTGGAGAGTATACAGACAAGTGGTAGCATCCTCAAACTACTTCTAACTGTTGCAGGTGGAAAATTCCCTATAATTGTGGTCATGATTCCCCAAGAAAGTGGAATTGGAGCAAGTGGCTCATTAAGTATAAACTGACCCAGAAGACCTAGGCATTGATATAAAACTTCCCATTGAAGACAGCTGAGGCTACTCATTTTGTATTTGGTAATCATTCGAAGTGAATGAAGTGCACCTGAGAAAATCGATGGAGGGGACTTGTTAAAGAGATTTCGAGGGGTTAATGTTGAATATTGAACTTGTGTAGCTACTCTAAGCTAGAGTTCTTACTACTGTGAGCAGGGTTGAATTACTGATGTATATCCAGTAAAGTGACAAAGAATCTTGAGGTTACATCTCTCACCCAGTACTCTACCAGGAGGACCAGGAGACAGGCTCGGGGGTCCTGAGAAGGTGTAGACTAAGCTTTTTCCAGGATTTTGGTTGGAAGGAACAAACTCCTTAAGCTGTTGTCACCTCATCCATTGACAGGTTTTTATTTGTTCAGGTTTATTTATAGTTTATTTACTGTTTTCAGAAAAGATTACTAGTTTTCAAGATATGCATGTTATTGTTTTTATGAGGGTTTATGAAGAAAATAGCATTGTTTATTGATAAAAGTAGTGATTAGTAGATTATATTTAAAACCGTAGTGATATTGCTAAATGAAAAATGAATAGGAAGAAATTACCACACTGTATTTTTCCACTCCTTGTATAAGGCAGTACTCTAGTACAGCTGGTTGTTTAAGTTAGATGTGTTGATTTGTTTACCAATTCAGAATGTAAAATGCAAATGATTCCTTCTATAGATTTATGTGATTTATTTACAGAATTATAGTTGTACTTGTTCTGTTTACTAGAAGTATCTACATTATCTATTTACAGGAAAAGAATAGTTTATATATTAATCACTAGTAATCATATTAATAATAGAATCATTACTAGTATTAATATTTATTATAAATACAAAACACAAAGTTTAATAAACAAATATAGGAACAATAAAAGTAGTACTTAGGGTTTTACCTAGTTAGTACTTCATAGTTTAATTATATTAATTCATTCAAGTTTACTTTTACACTCTATTCTAAAAACACAGGTGTTTTGCTGCAAACCTTAAGAACCAGGTAGGGTTTACAAGAGATAGGTTTTATTCCTAAAAACAGACTTTAATATTCTTAATCTTAATATAAAATCTAATAGCTGTAAATAATTATTATTAAAAGTAAAAATAGAACATAACTAAAATTATTTTTGTAAAATCCATCTCATTACATAACTGTAGGTTATCTAAATATAATAACCAATTTAAAAGAAACAGAATACTTTATTCACCTAATAACATGGTATAAATTTAAATAGTAAAAATACCTATAAATCATTATATTAAATGAAAATTTAAATTAAATAACACTGTAAACAAATTAAACAGAGACCAAATAGAAATAGCATAATGCCCATGGCCTTTTATTAATAAGTGTTGTCAAGGCCGAATCCTTATCAAAACATTTTATACAAATTTTTAAAACAGAACAGTAAATCAAAAAAAAATTAAAACCATTACATTTCATTATAGGTAAAAACCCTTCATCTGTTTACAAGTCTCGCTGATTGAACAATCTTTTATTCACCAATAAAAACCACTTAAAAATTTAAGTCACTAGACAGTGGTGGAAACAACATTGTCACGGCTTTAAGTCAAGTTTTAAAATTAAAGCAAAAGCTTTTACATCTTCCAGGCTGTAAAGCCTCTTTCAAGAAAATCCCAAGTGATGATTGTTATAGCCTTCAAGCTTCTTACCCATAATAACCTTTAGAGTTTTATGTAGTATAAAAAAAAAAACAAGAAGTATTAACCTAATAAGAAAAACCAAGGCCGAGCCACAACCAGCACAGTGGAGCTTCATATCTTTCTGGCCACCACAAATCAATGCAGGAGAAAACCCTCAAGCTGGGGCTTACCAGGGTTTTGTGTGGCCGAAGGTTGGAGAGTTGAGCTAGCAGCTAACACCTCAAGCTGGGAGAGAAACCTGCGCAGAAAAACATGTATTAGTTACAGCCTTAAAATGTATTGATAATTTATAAAGCTTTCATGAAGTATAAATCTTGACCGGAAGTTACCTGATAAGAATATTGTTTGGAGAAGTCATGGATGCAAGAAGCTAGAGAAGCTCGATGGCACATGGAAGAGTAATTATGCCTCAGAAAATTTTGATGCATCGTTTACAATTAGAACCCTGAGTCACGATTTCGAAGGAAACAAGCAATACTCCAACCAGAACGAAGAACACTCTTTTACAAGCTCTATCCATGGTATTCTTTCTTAAAAAATCAACTCGCAGTCCTCGAATCAATAAAGAAAAGCAGTTTCTACACACACAGTACACTACAACAGTCTTTAAGCACCGAAAACCACCTTATGCCCTCATAGAGACTAGCTCATAGTGTGTTGTTGAAAGGCAGCTTGCAAATATGAGATAATGGCAGAGTCATGGCAGCCATGAGCTTGCATCTCGGTCACACACAGTCGAAGCACCCTCTCTCTTGCAAAAATGAAGGGTTAGGGAAAACTTAAGTCAACTTAACCATTGATTCTAACACCTCCACGTGTCCGTCGAGATTTTGTTATCATCGTGGGTAGAATTTCAATAGTCACGTATGCAGTTTTAAATCTGCATTAAAATTATTATATTTCAAAACGATAATCATTAAAATAATGTAATATTTTGATTGCTAATAATGTCACATGCCCCAATTTTGCAAAAACAATTTTATATTATTTGAGCAACATTATGTTAAATTTTATGCTAAGTTGTGATGGATGACTAATGGGGTCAAGGATATTTAATGTAAATTCAGAATATTTTATTTATAAATAAATAAATGAGGAGACAACATCTTAGGAGAGCTATTAAAAGAGTGTTTACTGGTCAAATTGGTGGAGGAGACTAGGTGGAGAGCAAACTGACATATGGCAGCATCCTCAAACCACTTCCAACTGCTGTAGGTGGAAACCTACCTATATTTGTGGTCATGATTCCCCAAGAAAGTGGAATCAAAGTAGGTGGCTCAATTAATGAAAACTGACCCAGAAGGCCTAGGAAAATCTATAAAATTTCCCATTGAAGAGAGTTGAGGCTGCTCATTCTAGAGAAGTGATCATTCAAGGTGAATGAATGTACTTCAAAGAAATTCAATGGAGGGGAATCTGGAAAGTGTTTGAGGGGATAACTGTTGTGAATGATCTAGTTGCAAATTTTAAGCTGAAGATCATACTGTTGAGAGCAGATTGTTTTACTAAGGTATTGAACTAGTCAGGTGACAGAGGGTTCTACAGTTTCATTCTTCACCCAGTTTGTCACATACCCCAATTTTGCAAAAAACAATTTTATATTATTTGATATTATTTGAGGACAATATATTAAATTTTATGCTAAGTTGTAATTGATGACTGAGCAGGGTCAAGGATATTTAATGTAATTCTGAATATTTTATTTATAAATAAATAAAGGAGGAGACAACAGCTTAGGAGAGTTGTTAAAAGAGTGTTTATTGGTCAAATTGGTTGAGGAGACTGGGTAGAGAGAAAACTGACATATGGCAGCATCCTCAAAGCACTTCCAACTGTTGCAGGTGGCAACCTCCCTACATTTGGGGTCATGATTCCCCAAGAAAGTGGAATCAGAGCAGGTGGCTCAATTAATGAAAACTGACCCAAAATACCTAGGCAATCTTTATAAAAATTCCCATTGAAGAGAGCTGAGGCTGCTCATTCTAGAGAAGTGATCATTCAGGTTGAATGAATGTACTTCAGAGAAATTCAATGGAAGGGAAATTTGGAAAGTGTTTGAGGGGATAACTGTTGATTGATCTAGTTGCGGCTTTTAAGCTGAAGATCATACTGCTGAGAGCAGAGTGTTTACTGAGATATTGAACTAGTCAGTTGACAGAGGGTTCTACTGTTTGCATTCTCCACTAGTTCTCAGCCAAGAAGACTAGGAACAGGCTCGGGGGTCCTGAGGAAGCATTGTTTGAGTGCGCTCCAGAAGATTGGTAGGGAGGAACGACCTCCTAAAGCGGTTGTCCTTTGTCCTCAACAGGTTCTAAGTTATTTTATTTTACTGTGTAGTTAAATAAATCTTAGTTAACTGCTATTTGAATGTTAACAATTCAGTATGTGAAATGTTTGAGTTAGTATTTTTATTAAATTGTTATAGAAATGAAATGGATTTAGAGAATAATGTGTTAGAATGAAAATAAATTTCTAAAACTGTGTTTTTCCACAACTGGAAACCAGGCCGTACTCTAGCATAGATAGAATGCTTAGAGTAGATAAGAGAATGAAAATGGAAGATAGGATTGTGTAACTGTAGATAGCAGAGTAATTTTATTTTAATGTTTTAAATATCATGGAGGAAAAACAGAGTTGTGATTTAATTGTGTTTACTGTTTTTACCTAGTTTAACTAAATAAAATGCAGAAAGGAAACAGTAAACTACATTTAGTTACAGAGTTTATTTTCTAATCTTTTAGAGAACTTTGAATAATTTCTATGTGACAAAGTAGTAAATGGAAACAATGTAAACATAAACAATAACTTATATAAAACTAAATATTTACATATTTAGAAACTATTTTACATTTACTTGACATGCTTATACCTTTGAAGGAAGAACCTCACAGTCAAAACCCTAACAATTTATTTATCTATTATAAATTTATTTATTTAAATTATAATCCATTATTATTAATAATTATAAAAAAAACGTTACAAGAAGATTATAGTGTATACAATAGACGGTTTACAGTCTTTACTTAAACAAATATCTTTTATAAACAAGCAAGAAAGATTTACAGTTAACAAGTCAAAATACCACCACACACCTATAATAGCCAAACTGAAGAAACAAGAAACAGAGCCTAAGTAATAATAAATTAAGATTATACTTATACAAGGGGTTTCATTCCATTAAAAACCCTAACTATTATATTTTGAACAGGTAAGTATAAAAATACAAATTTTACCTTACGACTGATCTATAGTCCTCACATTAACAATAATTACTTACAAAAGATAACTTAAACAGTATTTATCTTCACTAATAGTCGAAGAAGGAAAGACCCTAATTACATAGAATCATAATTTACAGGTTTACAAAACTATTGCATAAACGAGACAGAGCTCGAAGTTAAAATCCTTTTTAAAAACCAAATGTGTCACATTATCAGGCCGTAGGGCTAACGACATAACCAAATTACATCACACAACTCAAGGTCGGTATTACCCAGAATCGTAGCGAGGGTTTATAAATAAAACTGAAAAATAACTTATTAAAAACTATGAAGACAGGAGAACCTCCACATTTTAAGAAACAGAGTACAATATTACTTAGCCATAAGGCTGTAAAAGCTAAATACAAGTCACGGCATAGAAGCTGGAGTTACCCTGCAACAGGAAAGGGTTTTAATAACAACAAAGAAGTAATAACTAAAAACCAAGCATCTAAACAATGGAGGAACCGAAGTCGTGCTTCCTTTCCAACTGAAAACCCTTTTTCCCTTAACCATTGCAAGCAGGGAGAATTCCACGTTTTAGCCGGGGATTACCCGTTTGGTCTCGAGGTCAATCCAATGTTGGAGAGGATTCTTTCAAGTTCAAAGGAAACTGTAACCTGCAAATAAAGACCCAAGACTTTATTTAGAAGCTGTGTATTCTAGTACTAATACAGTAACTTGAAATTTATAAATAATAGAATGGAGAAACTTATACCTAAAAGCCAAGAACTCTAGAGCCAAGGAGAAATCGAACCAGCATGACCAACAGTACTTTGAAGAACAAACCCTCGTGTTAACCTATGATAGAGGCAGCGGGGCTCATATTCCAAACTACACCGACGATGGAGCAGAATGAAAGCTATGACAATGGCAACGCAAGGGACCAACACTCTAAAATTTTGACAGAGTAAAATCACTCTCACAACGATACACAACTTGCAGAATGATACCAAGACACAATCTGTGCATCACTCAACTCGTATACTAGAGCGGCAACACTTCCTTACACACAAAATGGAGCTGTAAAACGAGAACAAGCGAGCCTCTCATGACCGTGAAGAAACCACACTGTGCAGAGCTAAAAACCCTCATGGAAGAATGAGAAGTTAGGGTTACATTGCAAGTTTTTAAATCGACTATTGCCTGGTGGAGGCTTCTTCACGTGTCCACTGAAATTTTTATCAAGCTGTGGGTCGAGTCATATAGTTCTCCTGCACTGTCGGGAAGAACAACATCATTGCCAATCATAAAATGTTCTAACACTAATGATAAGGTTGATAACATATCAATGTTATGTCGGATAACATGGAATCAACCCATCGATATAATCATATATTATATTCAACCAACAACACATTTTGGTGTGAAGTCAATTCGTTGTATGTGCAGTTCGATAACACCATAATCAATCCATTATGAAAACATATTATAAATTATTATCATTTGCATGGAATAACACTTAGTTCAATCAATATAGTGGAGATCAATATTGAATTTTAGGCCATTGACTTGTAGTCAATAATACTCCTAATGATTCTTCACACAAACCCTATATTTTTTTTAAAAGGGAGTAATGCTATGTTTACTTTAGTGTTATGCAAATTCAAAGTTGATAAGATAAATATCTTAGGTTCAACTTTGCATATATAAAAGTTAGGTAGTGTTTTCTACACAAGAATATTTTCTACATTTGCATGAAGTAGACAGTGTCATAGATGGAAGACTTCTTAAAAGTTAGTGATCTTTGGGTTTCCATAAAGAACCAATTTTTTATCAATCAAACCATGTTTAGATTAAACTTGGTAAATACATGATAGTAAGACTATCCAGGGTAAAGATAGAATCACATAGTAATGTTGTTAAATGATGTATTTTTTTTGTTACAACACTTGTGATAAGATGAAACTAGAAAAATCGGAATTATAACTTAACAACTACTGTATAAGTGAACATTTATAACTGTGAAACAATAATAAGCTGATAATTTTTCTCTACTAGAGCAGAGTCAAAAGTAAAGCTAAAGGTTCTATTGAAGCTTTTTCTTTGAATACCTTAGATTTATTTTCATGCTTATAAGCAGTGTTTTAGATATTAGAAATATCAATGGCAGTAAACTCTTGTTTCAGTAAAAGTGTCGTTAGATTAAATCAGGAGTTCCATATAGAATTTGTAAGTAACTTAGCTTATAGCTAGAAAGAAGATTTTATGAAGTAGAAGTTCATGCTGGTAAAAGAACTTTAGTATAGCAAGGATATTGATCTTTCGACATAAAATATTGTCTTAGTTGCAAGACAAATAAAGAATAGTTACTTTAGCTCGTAGTATCCTTGAACTATTTTAAGCAAATATTTACTCTAGCGGTTTATATATGCTAAAGAAGTACATCTGGATTTAACGCTTTAATTAACTCCTACTTGTTCAAAATTTACCTGTTGAACCTGTAAGATCCAGAAATCCGACTGAGTTAGCAATTGCTAAGTAAGCCCCAGTTTAGAACAGAACTCCTCACCTACTTGACAAAATCAATTAATCAGTAGAGCTAGAAGTAACTAAATGCAGTTCATTTACATAACATGTCAAAATTAAAGTAGTATTAGTTTTTATGTGTTTAAAGTTAAGCATTACTTTTGTTAACTGTTTCATTTTTCCGCTAGCCGCTAGTAGTTATCAAACTGCGACTATAGACATTTTATGTTACATTAAAAAATAAAAAAAAAATTGTAAAAATTTGGGGGTTTTGACATGTGGCATCAGAGCACAAGTTTCAAGCACTAGGCCTTGATGAAGCCCAACTTGATTTTATGAAACAGTGAATTTAAATTATTTTCGCTGATGTTATTTTCTTTTAATGTTATTCAAAAGAGAAACTGTTTCTGAAGTTTAACAACAGGTATGGAAAGACTGGAGGAATATGCGGAAGAGGAATCTCCCTTTACTAAACAAGAAAATTTACAAAGAGACCCTATCCAAGAAGACGTAACCACTAATTCCTCGGAGCTTTTACAAACAGTAAAAGACTTAAAATCTAAAATGGAATCTGTTAAATGAGAAAATGAAAGGATTCTGAGAGCTCAAGAGGAGCCGAATCAAATCCTAACAGAAATATTTAAAACTGAGGGAAGGGGTAAAAGAGCAAATTCAGAAGATATAAGTCACCAACATAAATATAAAAATATTAAACAGACTAAAAATGAAAGCAGCTCATCTTCAGAGATATTTGGTGATCAACGTAATTTTCATTCCACTAGTGATAGTAGTGATGATAACCTTTATACTAAAAAGAGAAAATATAAACCTTATGAGGAAATTTCTATGGAGTTTAAAAAGATTAAACCACCAACATTCAATGGGGAAACTGAGAAGGGGGAGGAAGCGGAATCCTGGTTATATGGGATGAAGAAGTACTTCCAGATTTACAACTATTCTAACCAATTAAAGGCTAGAATGGCTATCTACAATCTTTCAAGGAAGGATGATATATGGTGGCAAGACTTAAAGAGAGTGAAGGGAATAAGAGAGAAGAATGTAAATTGGAGTACCTTCAAGAAGTAATTTAAAAATAAATTTCTATCTGAGCAGTACTATGAAGAGAGAGCAAAATAATTCTATGAGCTTAAACTAGGTTCAATAACTATGAAAGATTTGAATAGCAAGTTTTTAAGTCTGCTTAGGTATGTGCCATACCTTGTAGATGAAAAAACCAAGGTACAGCGATTCATCAGCTGTTTACCTTATCACATCAATGATAGGATTGAGTATGTCAATCCAAAAACTCTCGAAGAAGCTATGAGGAAAGCCAATTTCTGTTATGAACAAAATCGAAAGAAGGAGAGCATGGATAACTGGAAGGCCAAAAAGAATAACAATCATTATGATCAAAAGAAGAAAGAGTTTGTACCCAACCGGAATTCTAAAAATAATAAGGCCAGAAATTTTCCTAACAAGAATTTCCAAGGGAATAAGAATAATTCACCAAGCAATGAGAACAATTCAAAGGGGAAAGAGTCTGTTAATAATCATGGTAATTACACAAAGAACTTTGAACGTAAAGAACCCATAAAGTGTTGGGAGTTTAATGGCCCACATTATGCCTCAGTCTGTCCTAATCGAAAAAAGACTATCAGTAATATTCATACCATACAGGAGGAAATGACTATTGGAGACCTAGCGAGGACTATGCCCAGAATCAATGCAGCCTTGGAGAATCGACAAGCAGACTATCAAACTTCCATGGTGGAAGTAGAAAGTATGATAAACCAAACCCCTGTAGCTATTTTAATTGATCCAGGAGCTAGTCTCAGTTATATTTCACCTAAATTGGTAGAAAAATGCAAGCTGCCTATTGAAAAATTTGAAAATTCTTGGTTGGTTCAGTTAGCCACTGGTGCAAAAAGGAAGGTAACTTGTTTTGTAAAGAAATGTGCAGTAGTTATGGATCAATTTGAAACTATTGTAAAGCTTAATGTACTACCTCTTGGTTCTTACGACATATTAATTGGTATGGATTGGTTAGAGCAACATAGGGTGATCTTAAACTGTTATAATAAAATCTTTACATGTATAAATAATGATGGGAAATCAATAAGTGTAAAGGGAATCCCTAGAAAAACAACCATAAGGCAGATTTCTTCTCTGCAGCTTAAGAGAGCTGTTAGGAAGGGTTGTAAATCTTATGCAGTAACAATAATTGATGAGGAAAATCTAAATAAAACAGACAAATTAAAATTGGAGGACATACCAGTTTTAAGAGAGTATGTTGATGTATTTCCGGAAGAAATTCTAGGACTACCTCCAAAAAGGGAACTAGATTTTACCATTGAGATTGTACCTGGTGCAGTACCCAGCTCAAAGGACCCTTATCGAATGAAATTACTTGAACTTAATGAACTAAAGTCACAATTAAAAGAACTTATTGACAAGAAGTATATTCGACCCAGTGTGTCTCCCTAGGGGGCACCTATCATATTCGTTAGGAATAAGGACAGAACTATGCGACTTCGCATAGATTACCGTCAGTTGAATAAGATGACTATTAAAAATAGATATTCGTTGCCTCACGTAGATGATCTGTTTGATCAACTACGTGGAGCCACGGTGTTTTCAAAAATTGATTTAAGTTATGGATATCACCAAGTTAGGATTAAAGATGAAGATATCTTTAAAATAGCTTTTAGGACTCGATATGGTCATTACGAGTTTGTCATCATGCCATTCGGGCTTACTAATGCCCCAGCTGTTTCTATGTGTTTAATGAACAATGTAATGCATAAATATCTAGACAAATTTGTGGTTGTGTTTATCGACGACATATTAATTTATTCGAAATCCGAAGAAGAACATAAGGAACATTTAAAAATTGTTTTGCAAGAGTTACGAAATCATCAACTCTTTGCAAAGTTTAGTAAATGCAATTTTTTTAAGAATTAAATTTAGTACCTAGTTCATGTGGTGACCAAGGAAGGGATTTCGATGGATCCCAAAAAGATAAAGGCGATTGAAGATTGGTCGGTTCCTAAAGATGTAACTGGTGTTCGATCCTTCATGGGAATTACCGGTTATTACCGGAGGTTCATTAAAGGTTTTTCGAGAATCACAAATTCGATAACTTCTTTGCAGACAGAAGAAATGAAAGAAATTTGATTGGAACCAGAAATGTGAGGATAGCTTTAAAAAGTTAAAAACTTTATTAACCAATGCACCTATTTTAAGAATAGATGATCCAAATAAAGAATTTGTAGTGTGTGCTGACGCTTGCAATGATGGTTTAGGTGGAGTATTGACTCAAGAAGGGCATGTTATTACCTATGAGTCTAGGAAATTAAAGGTTCATGAAAAGCATTATGCAACTTATGATCTGGAATTAGCTGTTGTTATACATGCTCTAAAGATGTGGCGTCATCACCTAATTGGCAAAAAATTTATTATAATGACCAATAATAAATTACTAAAATATCTGTTAGATCAGCCTAATCTAAATGCTAGACAAGCTAGGTGGCTAGCTTTTCTAAGTGAGTATGATTTCGAAATTCAGCACATTAAAGGGAAAGAAAATAAAGTTGCCGATGCATTAAGTAGAAATGCAAGGATGAACTTTACAACAGTTATCAACACTTATAGAACAGATCTAGATGAACAGCTTAAAGCAGGGATAGAACAAGATGAAATTTATCAAAATTTACAAGCTAAAATGAAAGAAAATCCAATAGAAAGATTAAGTAAAGGGTATAGTTTGAATGAAAAAGGATTTTTACTGTACAAAGACAGAATATATGTACCTAATGTACCTAAAGTTAAGCTATTAATTTTAGATGAAATTCCGATAAAACTCCATACTCAGGCCATCCAGGTTATTAGAAGACTATAACTATGTTAAGAAAAGAATATTTTTGGCCAAACATGAAGACTAAACTGGCAGAATATATCACTAGGTGTTTTGAATGTCAGCAGGTGAAAATTGAACATCAACACCCAGCTGGATTACTTCAGCCGTTGCCCATTCCTAGCTGGAAATGGGATATAATTAGTCTCGATTTTGTTACTGGACTGCCTAAAAATCAAAATTTAAATGATTGTATCATGGTAGTGGTCGATAAATTAAGTAAAGAATCCCACTTTATAACTTTTAAAACTACGTATAAAGCTGAAAACATAGCTGATATATTTCTAAAGCAAATTTTCCAACTGCATGGAATACCGAAAGATATAATCTCAGATAGATACCCTAAATTTACAGGTAACTTTTGGAAATCTCTGTTTAAAGGATTAAACACTACACTAAATTTTAGTACTTCATTCCATCCTCAAACAAACGGACAGACTGAAAGAGTAAACCAAGTACTAGAATATTTACTAAGAATGTATGTGAAAGACCAGCCAGGTAAATGGGAGGATTATTTGCATCTGGTAGAATTTGCTTATAATAATAATTATCAAGCATCGGTTAGATATAGTCCTTTCGAAATCTTGTATGGAAGGAAATGTAATACTCCTATCTCTTAGAGTAATCCAGTGGATAGATTAGTATTAGGTCCTGAACTATTGAAGCAAATGGAAGAAATTGTAAAGTAGGTACAAGGTAATCTGAAAATTACGCAGGATCGACAGAAAAGTCAAGCAGACCTTAAAAGAACTCCAAAAGAGTTTCAGGTAGGTGAACACGTGTTCATCAAGGTGAGACCCAAAAAGAGCTCTCTGAGGTTGGGTAGTTGTGCAAAATTAGCACCTCGTTACTGTGGTCCATTTAAAATATTGTCCAGGATTGGACAAGTAGCTTATAAATTACCATTACCACCGAATTTAAGAGTTCATAATGTTTTTCACATTTTTGTATTAAATAAATATGTTCATGATGCTACTCATGTTGTTAACTAGAATGATGTGCAGGTGGAACCAGAAGGATATTTTCTGGTGGAACCGGATTGTATCCTCGGACAGAGGGAGATCACACTTTGGAACCGCACCATTGGTCAGGTGAAGGTGCAATGGAAGCACCTTAGTCCAGAGGAAGCCACCTAGGAATTGGAAAGTAATATGCGAGATGCATATCCAAATCTATTCCAGGGGAATTCTGAGGACGAAGAATAAATAACATCGAGGACGATGTTATACTTTAAGGGGGTGTGTATGTCACATACCCCAACTTTGCAAAAAACAATTTGATATTATTTGAATACAATATGTTAAATTTTATGCTAAGTTGTAATTGATGACTCAGCAGGGTAAAGGATATTTAATGTAATTCTGAATATTTTATTTATAAATAAATAAAGGAGGAGACAACAGCTTAGGAGAGCTATTAAAAGAGTGTTTACTGGTCAAATTGGTGGAGGAGACTGGGTGGAGAGCAAACTGACATATGGCAGCATCCTCAAACCACTTCCAACTATTGCAAGTGGCAACCTCCCTACATTTTGGGTCATGATTCCCCAAGAAAGTGGAATCAGAGCAGGTGGCTCAATTAATGAAAACTAACCCAAAATACCTAGGCAATCTTTATAAAAATTCCCATTGAAGAGAGCTGAGGCTGCTCATTCCAGAGAAGTGATCATTCAGGTTGAATGAATGTACTTCAGAGAAATTCAATGGAAGGGAAATTTGGAAAGTGTTTGAGGGGATAACTACTGATTGATCTAGCTGTAGCTTTTAAGCTGAAGATCATACTGCTGAGAGCAGATTATTTACTAAGATATTGAACTACTCAGTTGATAGAGGGTTCTACTGTTTGCATTCTCCACCAGTTCTCAGCCAAGAAGACCAGGAACAGGCTCGGGGGTCCCGAGGAAGCGTTGTTGGAGCGCTCTCCAGGAGATTGGTTGGGAGGAACGACCTCCTAAAGTTGTTGTTGTCTGTCCTCAATAGGTTCTAAGTTATTTTATTTTACTGTGTAGTTAAATAAATCTTAGTTAACTGCCATGTCAATGTTAACAGTTCAGTATGTGAAATGTTTGAGTTAGTATTTTTATTAAATTGTTATAGAAATGAAATGGATTTAGAGAATAATGTGTTAGAATGAAAATAAATTTCTAAAACTGTGTTTTTCCACACCTGGAAACCAGGCCATACTCTAGCACATATAGAATGCTTAAAGTAGATAATAGAATGAAAATGGTAGATAGGATTGTGTAACTGTAGATAGTAGAGTAATTTTATTTTAATGTTTTAAATATCATGGAGGAAAAACAGAGTTGTGATTTAATTGTGTTTACTATTTTTACCTAGTTTAAATAAATAAAATGCAGAAAGGAAACAGTAAACTACATTTAGTTACAGAGTTTATTTTCTATCTTTTAGAGAACTCTGAATAAATTCTGTGACAAAGTAGTAAATGGAAACAATGTAAACATAAACAATAACTAATATAAAACTAAATATTTACATATTTAGAAACTATTTTACATTTACTTGACATGCTTATACCTTTGAAGGAAGAACCTTAGGGTCGAAACCCTAACAATTTATTTATCTATTATAAATTAATTTATTTAAATTATAATCCATTATTATTAATAATTATAAAAAAAACATAAACGCTACAAGAAGATTATAGTGTATACAATAGACGGTTTACAGTCTTTACTTAAACAAATATCTTTTATAAACGAGCAAGAAATATTTACAATTAACAAGTCAAAATACCACCACACACCTGTAATAGCCAAACTGAAGAAACAAGAAACAGAGCCTAAGAAATAATAAATTAAGAGTATACTTATACAAGGGTTTCATTCCATTAAAACCCCTAACTATTATATTCTGAACATTTAAGTATAAAAGTACAAATTTTACATTACGACTGATCTAAAGTCCTCACATTAACAATAATTTCTTACAAAAGATAACTTAAACAGTATTTATCTTCACTAATAGTCGAAGAAGGAAAGACCCTAATTACACAGAATCATAATTTACAGGTTTACAAAACTATTGCATAAATGAGACAGAGCTCGAAGTTAAAATCCTTTTTAAAAACCAAATGTGTCACATTGTCAGGCCGTAGGGCTAATGACATAACCAAATTACATTACACAGCTCAATTCCGGTATTACCCAGCATCATAGCGAGGGTTTATAAATAAAACTGAAAAATAACTTATTAAAAACTATGAAGACAGGAGAACCTCCACATTTTAAGAAACAGAGTACAATATTACTTAGCCATAAGGTTGTAAAAGCTAAATACAAGTCACGGCATAGCAGCCGAAGTTACCCTGCAACAGGCAAGGGTTTTAATAACAACAACAAAGTAATAACTAAAAACCAAGCATCTAAACAATGGAGGAACCGAAGCCGTGCTTCCTTTCCAACTGAAAACCCTTTTTCCCTTAACCATTGTAAGCAGGGAGAATGCCACATTTTAACTGGGGCTTACCCGTTTGGTCTCGAGGTCAATCCAACGTTGGAGAGGATTCTTCCAAGTTTAAGGCAACTGTAACCTGCAAATAAAGACCCAAGACTTTATTTAGAAGCTGTGGATTATAATACTAATACGGTAACTTGAAATTTATAAATAATAGAATGGAGACACTCATACCTGAAAGCCAAGAACTCTGGAGTCGAGGAGAAATCGAACCAGCATGATGAACAACACTTTGAAGAACAAACCCTTGTGCTAACCTGTGATAGAGGCACCAAGGCTCATATTCCAAACTACACCGATGATGGAGCAGAATGAAAGCTATGACAATGGAAACGTAAGGGACCAACACTCTAAACTTTTGACAGAGTCAAATCACCCTCACAGTGATACACAACTTGCAGAATGATACCAAGACACAATCTGTGCATCACTCAACTCATATACTAGAGTGGCAGCACTTCCTTACACACAAAATGGAGCTGTAAAACGAGAACAAGCGAACCTCTCATGTCCGCGAAGAAACCAGATTGTGCAGATCTAAAAACCCTCGTGGAATAATGAGACGTTAGGGTTACATTGCAAGTTTTTAAATCGACTATTTCCTGGTGGAGGCTTCTCCACGTGTCCACTGAAATTTTTATCAAGCTGTGGTTCGAGTCATATAGTTCTCCTGCACTTTCAGGAAGAACAACATTATTTCCAATCATAAAATGTTCTAACACTAATGATAAGGTTGGTAACATATCATTGTTATGTCGGATAACATGGAATCAACCCATCGATATAATCATATATTATATTCAACCAACAACACATTTTGGTGTGAAGTCAATTCATTGTATGTGCAGTTCGATAACACCATAATCAATCCATTATGAAAACATACTATAAATTATTATCATTTGCATGGAATAACACTAAGTTCAATAAATATAGTGGAGATCAATATTGAAGTTTAGGCCATTGACTTATAGTCAATAACACTCCTAATGATTCTTCACACAAACCCTATAGTTTTTTAAAAAGGGAGTAATGCTATGTTTACTTTAGTGTTATGCAAATTCAAAGTTGATAAGATAAATATCTTAGGTTCAACTTTGCATATATAAAAGTTAGGTAGTGTTTTCTACACAAGAATATTTTCTACATTTGCATGAAGTAGACAGTGTCATAGATGAAAGACTTCTTAAAAGTTAGTGATCTTTGGGTTTCCATAAAGAACCAAATTTTTATCAATCAAACCAATGTTTAGATTAAACTTGGTAAATATAGGATAGTAAGACTATCCAGGGTTAAAGATAGAATCACATAGTAATGTTATTAAGTGATGTATTTTTTTTGTTACAATACTTGTGACAAGATGAAACTAGAAAGATCCTAATTATAACTTAATGACTACTGTATAAGTGAACATTTATAACTGTAAAACAATAATAAGCTAATAATTTTTTCTCTACTAAAGCAGAGTCAAAAGTAGAGCGAAAGGTTCTATTGAAGCTTTTTCTTTGAAGACCTTAGATTTATTTTCATGCTTATAAGCAGTGTTTTAGATATTAGAAATAGAAATGGCAGTAAACTCTTGTTTCAGGAACAGGCTCGGCGGTCCTGACGAAGTGTTGTTTGAGTGATCTCCAAGAGATTGGTAGGGAGGAACGGCCTCCTAAAGCTGTTGTCATCTTGTCCTCAACAGGTTCTATGTTATTTTATTTTACTGTCTTAGTTAAATAAATCTTAGTTTATCTGCTATATGAATGTTAAAGTTCAGAGTTTGTGAAATGTTAGATTTAGTATTCTTATTTGATTATTTATAGCAATGAAAATGGTTTAGGGAAGTAATGAAATAGAAAGAAATTAAATTTCTAGACTGTGTTTTTCCACACCTGGAAACCAGGTTGTACTCTAGCACAGTTAAAATGCTTTAAATAAATGAAATAATCCTTAAGAGAATGGAATTAGTAGATATGATTTTGTATCTGTAGGTAAACAGAGTAAATTTTATTTCAGTGTTTGAAAAGCAATGAAATAGCAGTGTTATGTTTTTTTATATTTACTATTTTACTTAGTTTAACTAAATGAAAATGCAGGAAAAAGAAATAGTAAATTACACTAGCATTACAGTAATAGTATACAGATAGGAAATAAAAGTTTATAGGAGATAATAACTAATCTTCAAGAAAGTCTAGAAACAAGTTAATAACCAAACAGTTCTTCTTTTAAAATATTAACTTAATCTTAAAATATTACTTAATAAAAACCAGGTTAGGGTTTCGTTTATAAACCCTTTATTTATGTAAAATAAACAGAATTCTAGAGTTAACATTCTCTTATCTACAGAGCTCTAAATAATTATAAATTACAGAGTAGTAAATAAAGATAAATGTATTATAAATAATAAACAGAATAACTAAGAATTACATATAATTATGCATTTTAAAATTTAAAAACCAGACAAGTTTATACCTGTAAAAACCTAAGGGTCGAAACCCCTTTGACTAATCTATTTAATTACAAATTAAACTGTAATCAGTTTTAACCAGTTACATTGTTAACTGTGTAACAAACTTAATAAGAAGGCTAAAATCCATGCTTTAGACTAATCACAGTCTTTACCTGAAAGTAAATATCTTTTATAATTCTTTTAAACAGTAAAATAAACACAGTATTTACATAATAACGAAACCACAGTTCACGTCTCACAGCAAAATGAGACAGAGCTCATTTGGAAACTCAAAGCTTAAACAAATCCTTTCTTTTTAAAAACCAACTGTATTACATTTTCGAGTCGCAAGGCTAAATCCATAACCAAAAACTACGTTCATATCACGGCTCAAGAGCCCGTATTACCCAGCGTAAACAACAAGGTTTCTTTAAGTAAACTAGAGAGCAATATACTAAACATTTTAACCAAACGAAGAAACCGAAACCAGGATTCTAAGCACTATGTTTTTCCCTCCAACAACCCTCATCGCAAGTAGGAAAAAACCCACATTGAAATCAGGACTTACCGGTTGAAGGCCACAAGTTCACAGAAGCCGGCAAATGTATTTCTTTTCCAATGTAGTTTCGAGATGTAGTGGGTTCCTGTAAAGAGCACATTACCGGGCGTTAGAACAATACTTAGCTTCTAAGATTAAACCCTAACTACAATAAAGCTTAACAAAGAGATTTCATAACTAAGAATTGTTTTGAATTTGTTATTACCCGCAAGTAAGAAGAGAAATCGAGCAGTGATGGAGCTATCACCAGCTCAAGTGAATTACACAGAGGAGTATTCAAACCCCTACGTCGACCCTAGAGTGGAGACAGTATCAAACCAACTTAAACTCAACAAAGTCGCGATGATCAGCAAGTAAGACAAAGTTGAAACCTTGTACAGGCCGCGAGCCAAACTATTAAACAAATAACCACTCTCACAGTAAAGCTTACAAGCAAGAATATTTGAGATCTTAAGACTGAATAATGAGACCACACAGTAACAAACACCAGCTACGAAGTAAGCAAAGCAGAGGAACAGCCTCTCATGGCCGCCAGGAAAACTACACAGAGCAGCCCACAGGTCGGCGAAACCCTCGGAGTCAAATGATAGGTGAATAGGGTTTCCTGTCTTTTAAGACACCAATGCATGGACCAAAGCAAACCACGTGCCCTCTAAAAAATTTTTACCATGCGAGGGTATTGTCCATAGTCAACCTGCACTACCAAGTATCGAATTATTATTACTTAGATCTATAACAAAATATGCAAATCGACTATAGAATGTATATATATATTCATTATTGAAAAACAAAACTATAACATTGCAATCAATGGTATTGAGGTTTGTTATAATTGTTAATAACGAATCTATGCCGTTGACCATAGAGTAAAGGTGTAAAAACCTTGCCAATAAAACAATCACGAGGTCGACCATAGTATAAACTTTTATAAATAATGATTTGCATGCTTACTTCGCAAATGACTGTTTTGATGGATCTTATCATTGTTTACAAAGTCAATATATGAATATTGGTGCTTGCTTGGTTCTAGCATAGCATAGTAATTTTATTTATAATGTTTTAATTTGACGTCGACCTTAGGTTAGAAGTTTTAGGTAGTAAAATCTACCATAGTAGTTAGTATAAGCTACAAATTATAATAGTATGGTGACAATTACAATAGTAATCTTACTATTGTGTAAACCATGCACAAGATTTATAAACTATAGGAATAACACTGATAATGTATTTGCCTTTAGTTCGACTTTATAGAAGTGGTTGTTAGGTAGTATTCCACCTTAAGATAATGTATCTAGTTACAAAGGACCAAACTTACATTATATCTTTGAAATTACCAGGTAGTAGGGCTACCTATGGATATAAGTAACAATTATATTTGGTACATTATAAAAATAATGTGGTATTGTTTATTGTTACAATAATACTTGCAGCAAGGTAATAATTTAAGTACTGAAGTTTATAACTTGATGGTTAGCATTTTTACATACAAACAACAGGTTAATAATTTTTATGGCTAGTAAGAAAGAGACAAAATAGAAATATGTACTCTATTGGACATCCTTACCTTCGATATTTATAGGAGTACATTCATGAATAAAAGACAGTACTTTTGAGCATAACATTAGCAGTATGAGCATGTTACAATAAAAGTAATTGTATGTCAAAGAACTTGAGCTCTAATCTCACAGTAAGAATCTTTTTGTTTAACTAAGTATGTCAAGGATAACAATGTTTATGGGTAAACATTGAATACTGTCTTAGAAACAAAAACTATGGAAGAAAATTACTTTACCTCATCAGAGCTTCGCTCTTAAATAATCAGTTTATTTACTAGCATTTTAACATGCACCAGAAATACTTCTTGCTACTTTACGAATTAAACTCTTACTTTATTGTTCATTACTTGTTGAACCTGTAAGAACCAGCACTCCGTCTATGTTAGCATAATGCTAAGTAAGCCTCAAGTTTTCAAAGATAGATTTTCACCTACTTACCAAAAAGTAAAATTATTAGTAAAGCTAAAATAAATCTGGATGCAAGTCATTCTTATATATCTTATGAAAATGAAAGTTGTATTAGTTATTGTATTTTGAAACTAATTAATACTAATTGTTAAACTATTTCATTTTTTGCTAACCGCTAGCAGTTAGTGAACTATGTTTTTAGACATTTTATGTTATCTTAAAAATTTTAAATTTTTATGAAAATTTTGGGTTATGACATGTGGTATCAAAGCACAAGGTTCAAACACTAGGCCTTGATGAATCTCAACTTGCTTATATGAAACAGTAAATTTAAATCATTTTGTTGATGTTGTTTTCTTTTAATGTTATTCAACAGAGAAATTTGTTTCAGAGTTTAACAACAGGTATGGAAAGACTGGAGGAATATGCGGAAGAGAAATCTCACTATACTGAACAAGAAAATTTACAAAGAGAACCTATACAAGAAGACATAACCACTAATTCCTAAGAACTTTTACAAGTAGTAAAAGAATTAAAATCTGAAATGGAATCTGTTAAAAAAGAAAATGAGAGGATTCTGAGAGCTCAGGAGGAGCTGAATCAGATCCTAATAGAAAGATTCCATACTGATGGAAGGGGTAAAAGAGCTGGTTCAGAAGATATAAGTTACCAACATAAGTATAAAAATACTAAACAAACTAAAAATGAAAGCAGCTCATCTTCCGAAGTATTTGGTGATCAATGTAATTCTCATTCTGCTAGTGATAGTAGCGAGGATAACCACCATACTAGAAAAAGAAAATATAAACCTTATGAAGAAATTTCAAGAGAGTTTAAGAAGATCAAACTGCCAATATTTAATGGAGAAACTGAAAAGAGGGAGGAAGCATAATCCTGGTTATCCGGGATGAAGAAGTACTTTTAGATTTATAACTATTCTAACCAATTAAAGGCTAGAATGGCTATCTATAATCTTTCAGGGAAAGCTGATATTTGGTGGCAAGATTTAAAGAGAGTGAAAGAAATGAGAGAGAATAACATAAATTGGAGTACTTTCAAGAAGTACTTTAAAAATAATTTTTTATCTAAACAATACTATGAAGAAAGGGCTAAAGAATTCTATGAGCTAAAACTAGGTACAATGACTATGAAAGAATTGAACGGTAAGTTTTTAAGTCTACTTAGGTATGTGCCATACCTTGTGGATGAAAAACCAAAGGTACAGCGGTTTCTCAGTTGTTTACCTTATCACATAAAGGATAAGATTGAGTATGAAAATCCAAAAACTATGGAAGAAGCTATGAGAAAAGCCAATTTTTGTTATGAACAAAATCAGAAAAAGGAGAGTATGGCCAACTAGAAGGCCAAAAAGAATAATAATTATGATTAAAACAAGAAAGATTTTGTGCCCAATCGAAATTCTAAAAGTAATAAGGCCAGAAAATTTTCTAATAAGAATTTCCAGGGGAATAAGAATAATTCACAGAACAATCAGAACAATCAAAAGAGTGAAGAGTCTGCTAATAATCACAGTAATTACACAAAGAACTTTGAATGAAAAGAACCCATAAAGTGTTGGGAGTGCAATGGTCCACATTATGCCTCAATCTGTCCTAATCAAAAAAAGACTATCAGTAATATCCATACAATACAGGAGGAGATGACTGTTGGATATTTAGCGAGGACTATGCCCATGATTAATGCAGCTTTGGAAAATCGGCAAGCAGAATATCAAAAAACTTCCATGGTGGAAGTAGAAGGTAAGATAAACCAAACACCCATATCTATTTTAATTGATCTAGGAGCTAGTTTAAGTTATATTTCACCTAATTTGGTATAAAAATGTAAACTACCTATTGAAAAGTTTGTAAGTTCTTGGTTGGTTCAGTTAGCTACTGGTGCAAAGAGGAAGGTAACTAGTTTTGTAAAGAATTGTGCAGTAGTTATGGATCAATTTGAAACTTTTGTAAAGCTTAATGTACTACCTCTAGGTTCTTACGACATACTAATCGATATGGATTGGTTAGAGCATCATAGGGTGATTTTGAATTGCTATGACAAAACCTTTACTTGTATAAATAAAGATGGAAAACCAATAAGCGTAAAGGAAATCCCTAGAAAAACAACTGTAAGAAAGATTTCTGCTCTGCAGCTTAAGAGACCTGTTAGGAAAGGCTGTAAGGCTTATGCACTAATGGTAAGTAATGAGAAAAATTTAAACAACATTGATACATTAAAATTGGAGGATATATCAGTTTTAAAAGAGTATGTAGATGTATTTTCGGAAGAAATTCTTGGACTGCCTCCGAAAAGGGAACTAGATTTTACCATTGAGCTGGTACCTGGTGCATTACCCATCTCAAAGGCCCCTTATCGGATGAACATACTTGAACTTAATGAACTTAAGTCACAATTAAAAGAACTTATTGACAAGAAATATATTCGACCCAGTGTGTCTCCCTGGGGGGCACCTATCATTTTTGGTAAGAAGAAGGATGGGACTCTACGACTTTGCATAGATTATCATCAGTTAAATAAGATGACTATTAAAAATAGATACCCATTACCTCGCATAGATGATCTGTTTGATCAACTACGTGGAGCCACGGTGTTTTCAAAAATTGATTTACGGTCTGGATATCACCAAGTTAGAATTAAAGATGAAGACATCTTTAAAACATCTTTTAGGACTTGATATGGTCATTACGAGTTTGTCGTCATGCCATTCGGGCTTACTAATGCTCCAGCTATTTTTATGTGTCTAATGAATAATATAATGCATAAATATCTGGATAAGTTTGTGGTCATGTTTATCGACGACATATTAATTTATTCGAAATTTGAAGAAGAAGATAAGGAACATTTAAAAATTGTCTTGCAAGAGTTGTGAGATCATCAACTCTTTGCAAAGTTTAGTAAATGTCACTTCTTTGAAGATAAAATCCAATACTTAGGTCATGTGGTGACTAAAGAAGGAATTTCGGTGGATCCCGAAAAGATAAAGGTGATTGAATATTGGGCAGTTCCTAAAGATGTAACTGATGTTCGATCCTTCATGGGAATTACCGGTTATTACTGGAGGTTCATTGAAGGGTTTTCGAGAATCGCAAATTCGATAACCTCTTTGAAAAAAAAAGAAAATACATTTTGTTGGAATCATAAGTGCGAGGATAGTTTTAAAAAGTTAAAAACCTTATTAACTAGTGCACCTATTTTAAGAATAGCTGATCCAAATAAAGATTTTATAGTGTGTATTGATGCCTGCAATGATGGTTTAGGCGGAGTATTGACTCAAGGAGGGCATGTTATCGCTTAAGAGTCTAGGAAATAAAAAATTCATGAAAATAATTATGCAACTGATGACTTGAAATTAGTTGTTGTCATACATGCTTTAAAGATGTGGCGTCATCATTTGATTGGAAAAAAATTTAGTTTAATGATAGATAATAAGGGACTAAAATATATGTTAGATCAACCTAACATGAATGCTTGACAAGCTAGGTGGCTAGATTTTCTAAGTGAGTATGATTTCGAAATTCAGCACATTAAAGGGAAAGAAAATAAAGTTGCTAATGCATTAAGTAGAAATGCGAAGCTGAAATTTACAACAGTTATCAACACTTATACAACAGATCTGGAAGAACAGCTTAAAGCAGGGTTAGAACAAGATGAAATTTACCAAAAAATACAAGCAAAAGCAAAAGAAAATCCAATATGAAGTCTAAGTACAGGGTACAGTTTGAATGAAAAATGATTTTTATTGTATAAAGACAGAATGTATGTACCTAATGTACCTAAATTTAAGTTATTAATTTTAGACGAAATCCATAAAACTCCTTACTCAGGCCATCCGGGTTATCAGAAGACTATAACTATGTTAAGAAAAGAATATTTTTTTCCAAACATGAAGACTGAACATGCAGAATATATCGCTAGATGTTTTGAATGTCAGCAAGTAAAAACTAAACATCAACATCCAGCTGGATTACTTCAGCCATTGCCAATTCCTAGCTCGAAATGGGAGATAATTAGTCTTGATTTTGTTACTGGACTGCCTAAAAATCAGAATTTAAATGATTCTATAATGGTAGTGGTCGACAAATTGAGTAAAGGAGCCCATTTTATACCTATAAAAACTACTTATAAAGCTGCAAACATAGCTGATATCTTTTTAAAGAAAATTTTTCGACTGCATGGAATACCAAAAGTTATAATCTCATATCAAGACCCTAAATTTATTGGTAACTTTTGGAGATCTCTATTTAAAGGATTAAATACTACACAAAATTTTAGTACTTCGTTCCACCCTCAAACTGATGGATAGACTGAAAGAGTAAATCAAGTACCGGAAGATTTACTAAGAATGTATGTAAAGGATCAGCCAGGTAAATGGGAAGATTATTTACACCTGGTAGAATTTGCTTACAATAATAATTATCAGGCTTCAGCCAGATTTAGTCCTTTTGAAATTTTGTATGGAAGGAAATGTAACACTCCTATCCCTTGGAGTAATCCGGTGGAAAGGTTAGTATTAGGTCCTGAATTATTGAAAGAAATGGAAGAAATTGTAAAGTAGGTACAAGTTAATCTGAAAATTGCACAAGATCGACAAAAAAGTCAAGCAGACCTTAAAAGAACTCCAAAAGAGTTTCAGGTAGGTGAACATGTGTTCATCAAGGTGAGACCCAAAAAGAGCTCTCTAAGGTTGGGTAGTTGTGCCAAACTAGCACCTCGTTATTGTGGTCCTTTTGAAATACTGTCCAGGATTGGACAGGTAGCCTATCAGTTAGCCTTACCACCGAATTTAAGAGTTCACAATGTTTTTCACATTTCTGTATTAAAGAAATATGTTCATGATGCTACTCATGTTGTTAACTAGAATGATGTACAGGTGGAACCCAAAGGAGATTTTCTGGTGGAACCGGACTGTATCCTCGATCAGAGGGAGATCACACTTCGAAACCGCACCATTGGTCAGGTGAAGGTGCAATGGGAGCACCTTAGTCCAGAGGAAGCCTCCTGGGAATTGGAATGTCATATGTAGGATTCATATCCAATTATGTTCCAGGGGAATTTTGAGGACAAGGAATAAATAACATCGAGGACGATGTTATAATTTAAGGGGGTGTGTATGTCACATGCCCCAATTTTGCAAAAACAATTTTATATTATTTGAGGAACATTATGTTAAATTTTATGCTAAGTTGTAATGGATGAACAGTGGGGTCAAGGATATTTAATGTAAATTTAGAATATTTTATTTATAAATAAATAAATGAGGAGACAACACCTTAGGAGAGTTGTTAAAAGAGTGTTTACTGGTCAAATTGGTGGAGGAGACTGGGTGGAGAGCAAACTGACATGTGGCAGCATCCTCAAACTACTTCCAATTGTTGCAGGTGGCAACCTCCCTATATTTGTGGTCATGATTCCCCAAGAAAGTGGAATCAGAGCAGGTGGCTCAATTAATGAAAACTAACCTAGAAGACCTAGGCATCTCTATAAAATTTCCCATTGAAGAGAGCTGAGGCTGCTCATTCTAGAGAAGTGATCATTCAGGGTGAATGAATGTACTTCAGAGAAATTCAATGGAGGGGAATCTGGAAAGTGTTTGAGGGGATAACTGTTGTGAATGATCTAGTTGCAGCTTTTAAGCTGAAGATCATACTGTTGAGAGCATATTGTTTTACTGAGGTATTGAACTAGTCAAGTGACAGAGGGTGCTACAGTTGCATTCTCCACCCAGTTCTCAGCCAAGAAGACCAAGAACATGATCGGGGGTTCTGTGGAAGTGTTGTTTGAGCTCTCTCCAGGAGATTGGTAAGGAGGAACAACCTCCTAAATCTATTGTCGTCTTGTCCTCAATATGTTCTATGTTATTTTATTTTACTGTCTTAGTTAAATAAATCTTAGTTTATCTGCTATATGAATGTTAAAGTTCAGAGATTGTGAAATGTTAGATTTAGTATTCTTATTTGATTATTTATAGAAATGAAAATGGTTTAGGGAAGTAATGAAATAGAAAAAAATTAAATTTCTAGACTATTTTTTTCCACACCTGGAAACCAGGTCATACTCTAGCACAGTTAGAATGCTTTAAATAAATGAAATAATATTGAAGAGAATGGAATTAGTAGATATTATTTTGTATCTGTAGGTAAACAGAGTAAATTTTATTTCAGTGTTTCAAAAGCAATGAAATAGAAGTGTTATGTTTGTTTATATTTACTGTTTTACTTAGTTTAACTAAATGAAAATGCAGGAAAAAGAAATAGTAAATTACACTAGCATTACAGTAATAGTATACAGATAGGAAATAAAAGTTTATAGGAGATAATAACTAATCTTCAAAAAAGTCTAGAAACAAGTTAATAACTAAACAGTTATTCTTTTTGTTTGTGCCAAAAATTGTTTCCAGGCTATGAAGAAACAAGCCAACACAATCTCAAAAAACTCAATAAAGTAAACTAGGTTTTAGGGTTTCTGAAATGTTTTCTTGGTTGTAAATTTGGTGACAAACAGGGAATACACTCATGAGCCAAATAAGAACTGAATCATAAGCAAGGAAAGGCAAAGATGCATAATATAATTACCAGAATCCAATAGAACATGATAATGAAGTTCATTCACAAAAGATAAGCACTACCAGCATATAAAACATAAACTAGCAATGAATTTATCAGTCATGCAACTAAACAAGTCAAAAATGAAGCCAAAACATATACTGAAGGGTGAAAAGGATCATATATTTCATAATCTGTCATCAAATACATATGAGAGTTATGATACTTAGCTCACAAACAAGTCCAAAAGACCTCCTGAAGTCATCCAAAAATCGAACCCTTTTTCCTTTTCCTCATCTATCTAAATATTGTTTTTACAAAATCAGTTAGGGTGTAAACCCTAAGTACCCTCAACCAACTCATCGATGGGATAAAATCATATTACAATTTACAACATAGAATATTGTTTCTAAAACTTAACAAAAGTCTAACTAATTAAACTACTCATCAAAACATAACAAACAACTGACTAACTTAACAAACTCAAAGGTCTTTTGCAGCCTCAGCTAGTAAGGCTATTCCATCCAAAGCTTGAGCCTTCTTCTTAGCTCTCTTTTGCTCATTTTCCATGTTTGCTAATCTTCTTGTGAGTTCTTCATTTTTCTTGTGTAGGCTTTCAACAGTCATCTTCAAATCTTCACAATGCAAATCAGTGGTTCTCTTCCTCTTCAGGGCTTCTTTGGATACTGTAGTCAACTCTTGAAAATGCTCATTAACTTCTTACAAATCCTCTCTAAGTCTTCTGTTTGCTAGAATCAGCCCATCATTCACCTCCTGCATGTAATCAATCCGGTGTCTGTAATGTTTAATAGTTCTTTGCAGGTTCTCTCTGTCTGAATCAAAAGGCTTCCATGTTATGGTATCTTGTACATCACTGGGCATCCATGGTATATTAAGCTTCCTGAAAATGTTTGCATCTGCTTCTAACAAATCTGTGGAACTATCAGGAATACTAGGGTTTTCCTGAGTGTCTGTTTCCTTAGGTATTGCTTCCTCTATTAACTGTTGGTCTTCAGAAGGAGAGACTTCGACCTCTTTTTTATGTTGCTCTTTTAACATTTCATTTCTTAACTCTAAAAAGACTGCTGATAATTTAGTCTCGGTGAGACTAACCTCTTCTGTTGACTTTGATGACTTTTTACCCTTTGCATGATGAGAAACTGGAGCTTTCAGAACTGCTTCTTTCTTAATTTTTGGTTTTTTATCTGAAGAATCATCATCAATTACTGTTACCTCTTTTGTATTTAATCTAGGATTTAACAATTTTTTCATATTCAATCTCAACTTGTTTCTTGGCCTAGTTTTAGCCCTCCAACCTAGAGAACCTGGGGCCAACTCTCCCAGCATTTTCAACGTTCTTAATTGATGTCTTACTGTAGCTAACTCTATGGCTATCACTTTGGTCTTCTTTTTCTTTGACTTCTCTGCATTATTCTCTTATCTGCAGCATTCTGTGTGGGTATCAACCTTAGCTTCAGTTTTGGCAATGGATTCATCTTCCTCTAACATATATCCCTCATCCTCAGACAGGATAGTGATGGGACTCCTTTGCTGGCCCTGAATGTTTTCTTCCTGTACATCAACTTTTTCTATGACAACAGTCTCCTCTTTCATGACAGCTTTTGTTGTTTCCCTATCCTGTACAGGCTGATCCTTGCTTTACTGTCAGCTGAAAACTTTTGAGGTTTATTGTCATCCTTCAAGGGCTCTGGTGCTTCTTCAAGTTTGACTTCTTTCTTGTCTTCATACTTTATCTTCTGACCTAGTTTCCTAACTAGGATTTTCCCCTTATCCACCTGCTTTTTGATTTGCTGTTCCTCTTGCTTGATTTGAAAACCAGTCCAGAAAAGGAAATAATTCCATGTTTTCCCTTCCTTTTGTAGAGCAGTACTAATGATGAGCTTAATCAAACCATGGTGGAAGATGGATTGTGAAGTATGATCCTGATGCCCTTTGACTCTACTGGACATCTTCTGCAGACTTTTGAAAAGGAAGAAAGGAAGGCTCATTTTGGATTCACCAACCATATGTTGTAAAAACCTAAAATGGTATTTGAAGACGTAGGCATATCTGCCTTCACAGGTGATATAGCTCTGCAAGATTCTAATGGGTTCCATCCACTCACTTCTAAAATTTTGGATTAGTATGCCTTTGCTCCAGTCTGGAGTAATATTAGGTAACAGGTACCTCTAGGCATCAAAAGTGAAAGGCAACTTTTTAAACCACTTTTCACCTTCATTTTTTATTCCTGTAGCTTCTGCAATTAGCTCCACAGTCAACTTGAACCTCAGTGTATCAAAAACTATCATGTCCTGGTTACAGCTTTTGGCAAACTGATAAGAGACTTCAATATTGTAGCCATAGATCTTTTTGAAGAAATCTAGCCACCCAGCATTCTGGAAAAGCTCTACACAACCTGGGAATTTCTCAATCCAGCTTACATCAGTGGGCTCAGCCCTATTTATTTTTCCACTTTTACCCATATTCTCAATGGCTGAAACTTTGTGTACTTCTAGGGTTCTATCAATGACCTAATATCTCCTTTTCCCTCCTCAAGCCTCTAAGGTTTTGATAATCAGCTTTCCTCAATCTTCCTTGACTGTTTTCTTTTTGTTTTTTAATGCAGGATAAGCTTTACCACAGGTTCAAGTAATTTAGGTCACAGAGAACTCCATACTCATTAAAACTGCTGATGAAACTAGCTATCATCCAAACTGCTCATTTCAGATACCAAACCCTTTGGACTGTATAAAGACCACCGTATATTATAATGCTAATGAGAGCACTTTATGTCTCATTCATTTCCTGCCTCAACTTAGATTTAACAACAAAATCAGTCAGCTTTAGCACCTAATAATACTAGGTCTTCATGCAACTTCACATGTTCAACTCCTTTGTTGCATTATTTACAGGTAGCAAACCAATTTGTGAAATTTGGATACCACAAAATGCACAGCTCTTCACCCTGTCATCTTTCCAGGTTTTGAAAAGGTAATGGTTCAATGTACTACTATCTTTCAACTTTCCACTCTCCACAGCATCTCAAAATATCTTAAACAAATATCTCTTCGGCAGGAATTTTGTTTAAAGGGATATCTTAATGCTTTCCTTAACCAATTTTAACAAAACAGACTTTACTGAGAAAGCCCCAATTTAGCAGGCACTAACAGGCTATTGCGGAATACCTCATTTATGTCTTACTGTAGTCGCTTAAAATCACTGATTGAGGTGTCTGATTGTCCAATTTAACTGAACAAGTGCCTTCGGATCTCCAATTTACGTCCAGCTGGCAAGATGAGAGAGCCCTAATTTCCTGTGTAACTGTGAAAACCTCAATTCTGCTCTATAACGGCAACTTCCGGTTTTTTGGCAAATGTCGTCGCCCCACTAAATCTTCAAATTCGTATTGCATGTATGGAATAACTTCCCTCACATCAAAACTCGGTTTATGCCTCTATCTGTCATGATAAGCTGCATTCTAGCTGATGATTACCACGATTTCTTCCACGACATGAACCCACCTGTTTTCATGATGATTACTGGAGCAACACATAGCAAAATCCTTAAACCACACGATTAGTCACTTAGTAATTGAAATCGTGCGAAAATTCATCTTAAAAAAACCATAATTTCTATGCGTGCGATATTCTTGTAGCGCCACTGTGTTAATTTTTCATGGTTGCGCTACAAGAATAATTTGAATTCAGTTTTGTCGCAATTTTAAACCTTTTTCCACTTTGCATGAGGTTTAAGTGATGTTTAAGTGATAACTATGCTCATGATGTAATTTGTGAATCCATTATTCAACATAATGACCTTTAGAACCCTTTCAAAACTTAAAGGAAGAAAAACAATAAAAAACCTAAAGGCAAAAACTTGAAAATTTTACTAAAAACCAAAAATTTTCCAAAGTAAGTAAAAGAGCAAACTCAAGCAAATAAGAAAAATTAGAATAAAATGGCAATCAAAATATAAAATTAAAAGAAACAAGTTCATGACTTAACACTTTTAAAATAT
>LPNX011120158.1:1511-27256 GCA_001517045.1 Pseudotsuga menziesii | reverse complement strand
GTTGACCATAGAGTAAAGGTGTAAAAACCTTGCCAATAAAACAATCACGAGGTCGACCATAGTATAAACTTTTATAAATAATGATTTGCATGCTTACTTCGCAAATGACATTTTTGATGGATCTTATCATTGTTTACAAAGTCAATATATGAATATTGGTGCTTGCTTGGTTCTAGCATAGCATAGTAATTTTATTTATAATGTTTTAAATTGATGTCGACCTTAGGTTAGAAGTTTTAGGTAGTAAAATCTACCATAGTAGTTAGTATAAGCTACAAATTATAATAGTATGGTGACAATTACAATAGTAATCTTACTATTGTGTAAACCATGCACAAGATTTATAAACTATAGGAATAACACTGATAATGTATTTGCCTTTAGTTTGACTTTATAGAAGTGGTGGTTAGGTAGTATTCCACCTTAAGATAATGTATCTAGTTACAAAGAACCAAACTTACATTATATCTTTGAAATTACCAGGTAGTAGGGCTACCTATGGATATAAGTAACAATTATATTTGGTACATTATAAAAATAATGTGGTATTGTTTATTGTTACAATAATACTTGCATCAAGGCAATAATTTAAGTACTGAAGTTTATAACTTGATGGTTAGCATTTTTACATACAAACAACAGGCTAATAATTTTCATGGCTAGTAAGGAAGAGACAAAATAGAAATATGTACTCTATTGGAAATCCTTACCTTTGAGATTTATAGGAGTACATTCATTAATAAAAGACAATACTTTTGAGCATAACATTAGCAGTATGAGCATGTTACAATAAAAGTAATTGTATGTCAAAGAACTTGAGCTCTAAGCTCACAGTAAGAATCTTTTTGTTTAACTAAGTATGTCAAGGATAACAATATTTATGGCTAAACATTGAATACTGTCTTAGAAACAAAAACTATGGAAGAAAATTACTTTACCTCATCAGAGCTTCGCTCTTAAATAATCAGTTTATTTACTAGCATTTTAACTGTGCAAAAGAAATACTTCTTGCTACCTTACAAATTAAACTCCTACTTGATAGTTCATTACCTGTTGAACCTGTAAGAACCAGCAGTCCATCTACGTTAGCATAATTCTAAGTAAGCCCCAAGTTTTCAATGATAGTTTTTCACCTACTTGCCAAAAAGTAAAATTATTAGTAAAGCTAAAAGAAATCTGGATGCAAGTCATTCTTATATATCTTATGAAAATGAAAGTTGTATTAGTTACTGTATTTTGAAACTAATTAATACTAATTGTTAAACTGTTTCATTTTCCACTAACCGCTAGCAGTTAGTGAACTGCGTTTTCAGACATTTTATGTTATCTTAAAAATTTTAAATTTTTATGAAATTTTGGGGTTATGAAAAATAATGTATTGTACTATAATCATTTCGATGCCTATTCTATCGACCATAGAAATAAGAAAAGATTTTCTTTTAGGGTTTTGTTGTAGGTCACGATAGGGTAGTTTTCTTTTGCTAACATTGTGTTATAAAACATAGAAAAATGACATACTTTTAACCATAAATTACTTTAAGAAGGAGATCTGATGATTCCTTGAAGTAGCCTTGTTGATTTGTTAAGAGTTGGAAAGTAAAATGTTAACTATAACCAGAGTAATAATAAGATCTCCTATTTTAGGTAAACCAACAATCTTATCTCAAGTTTTTACTAAACAAACTTGTGTAAAGGTATAGTACACCAGTAATTGAAGTGTAAAATACCAATAAAAAGAATTCAAGGTAAAAACTATAATAGTTAGAAGAAGACTTCTTTCAACCAGGGAAAAAACCTTGGACCAAGACTCTTAATAAATTATGTAGTTGGGTTACAAGTAAGTGCAGTCCATAGACTTATATAAGAGTCTAAATTGAGTTTCTAAAATCCAATTAATAAACAAACAGTTAAGAGTCGAAATAGTATTGTTTATATAATGATAAAAACATTTAATTATAAAACCCTAGGATAAGGGTAAAAGTGACATACATCTAATGAATGTGAAGACTTAAGAACTTTTAGAAGTAAATCTTTTGGATAAAATAGGCTAGATTTATAGTTTATCGGCTTAGAGTATTTCTTTTATGTTTTACAGAAGATTCATATACTTTTAATCAAAACCAGGATGCAATGTTTTAATTTATCTAAACAAAATTCTGAGTACTATATTTTCTTCCTAAATTAAACTTTAGATCAAAATTGCTATAAGTGAAAGGACAAGTATTCTTGGAAATAATTGTAATCATCCAGTAGATTGATTTTCATTGACACAGTAATTTAGTCATGCATTTTAACCCATGCATATGCAATTTTGTTGTAATATATTTATGGAGTTGTGATGACTTAAATAAGATCAACGTTACCTCTTATGGAGACAAGCTGCATTTAAATATTCTAAGTCTAGCATCATATTTATGCTAAAGAAGTATCTTGTTGACCTGAAAATACATATTATTTAACTGGAACATACGCTTACATGTTAAAACCTGTAAAGAACCATCAGTCCCACTGTGTTAGCTATAAGATAAGTAAGCCCCGATCATACCTAAGAAACTTTCCCTACTTGACAAAAGAAAAAAATAGTACACTTAGCATTAGTAAAAGATAGATTTCTTTTCTACCTTCTGGGAAAATACAACTTCTAAGTTGAAACAGTGCTAACACAGCTTTTATATATAATCCTTCAAGTTATACAGAATCTAATAAAGAAGTAATATTTGTTTCTCTTGCAAACTATTTAATTATCTACTAACATCTGGTGGTACAATAGCATTGACATTTGACATTTTATGTCACATGAAAAATTTTAAATTTTTACGAATTTTTGAGTTATTACATGTGGTATCAGAACACAAGGTTCAGACACTAGGCCTGAATGTGGCTCAACTTGCATATGTGGAACAGTAAATTTAAACAAACACACTGATGTTATTTTCTTTTGAATGATATTTCCAGGGAATTTTGTTTTCTGAGTTAATCACAGGTATGGATAGATTGGAGGAATATGCGGATGGGGAGTCTCCTTACACTGAACAAAACAATTTTCAAAAAGAACCTACACAAGAAGAGATAACTAATAATTCTTCCGAACTACTACAAACAGTTAAGGAACTAAAAACAGAGATGGAATCAGTCAAGAAAGAAAATGAGAGAATTATGAGAGCTCAGGAGGAGCTAAATCATATTTTGATGGAAAGATTTCATACTGAGGAAAAAGATAAAAGAACTGAGTCTGAAGATATGGGTTATCAGCATAAAGATAAAAAGACTAAACAAATTAAAATAGAAAGTAGCTCATCTTCTGAAGTGTATGGTGATTCACATAGACAAAACTTCCAATATACTAGTGATAGTAGTGAAGATAATCACCATACTAGGAAGAGAAAGTTTAAACCTTACAAAGAAATCTCTGGGGAATTTAAGAAAATCAAGCCACCAACCTTTAATGGAGAAACTGAGAAGGGGGAAGTAGCAGAATCCTGGTTGTTTGGGATGAAGAAATACTTCCAAATTTATAACTAATCTAATCAACTTAAGGCCATGATGGCTATTTATAATCTTATAGGGAAAGCAGATATTTGATGGCAGGACTTAAAAAGAGTAAAAGGTATAAGGGAGAAAAATATTAATTGGAGCACATTTAAGAAATATTTCAAGAAGATATTTTTATCTGAACAGTATTATGAAGAGAGGGATAAGGAATTTTTCGAGCTAAAACTGGGAACAATGAATATGAAAGAACTAAATAGTAAATTTCTAAGTCTGTTGAGGCATGTGTCATATATTGTGGACGAAAACCTAAGGTACATTGGTTTCTCAACTGTTTACCTTATCATATAAAAGACAGAATTGAGTATGAAAAACCGATAACTTTAGAAGAAGCAATGAGAAAAGTGAATTTCTGTTATGAACATAATCGTAAAAAGGAAAGTATGGCCAACTGGAAGGCCAAAAGAAATAATAACTTTGAACAGAAAAAAGAAAGGTTTTGTTCCTAATCGAAATTTTAAGAACAGTAACACCAGAAATTTTCGTAGTAAAAATTTCCAAGGGGACAAAAGTAATTCACAGACCAATCCAAATAATCAAAGGAATAAAGAATCTGCTAACAACCACAGTAACTATATAAAAAAATTTGAACGAAAGGAACCAATAAAGTGTTAGGAATGTAATGGTCCACATTATGCACTAGTTTGCCCCAATTGGAAGAAGACCATTAGCAACATACACACAATACAGGAAGAGATGATCATTGGTGATCTAGCGAGGACAATGCCCAAGATCAACGCAGCATTGGAGAACCAGCAAGCAGATTATCAAACTTCCATGGTGGAAGTGGAAGGTAAGATAAATCAAATACCTATATCTATTTTAATCGATGTGGGAGCTAGTTTAAGTTATATTTCTCCTAATTTAGTAGAAAAGTGTAAGATTTCATTTGAAAAGTTTGCAAAATCTTGATTAGTTCAGCTAGCTACTGGTGCAAAGAGAAAAGTAATTAGCTTAGTTAATAATTGTGCAGTAACTATGGATCAGTTTGAAACCTATGTTAAGCTCAATGTGTTACCTTTAGGTTCATATGATATGTTAATTGGTATGGATTGGTTAGAACAACATAGGGTGGTCCTAAATTTCTTTGATAAAACCTTTACTTGCATAAATAACGATGGAAAGTTAATAAATGTAAAAGGAATCCCTAGGAAAACAACCATAAGGAAGATTTTTGCTTTACAACTTAAGAGAGTTGTTCGGAAAGGCTGTAAAGCTTTTGCCGTAACAGTAATTAATGAAGAAAATATTAATAATAGAGATAAATTAAAACTGGAAGATATTTCGATCTTAAGGGAATATTCAGATGTATTTTTGGAAGAAATTTCAGGACTGCCTCCGAAACGGGAATTAGATTTTACTATTGAGCTGGTACCTGGTGCAGTGCCCAGCTCAAAATCCCCTTATCGGAGAATATACTGGAATTAAATGAATTTAAGTCACAGTTAAAAGATATCATTGATAAGAATTACATTAGACCCAGTGTGTCTCCCTGGGGGGCACCTATCATCTTTGTTAAAAAGAAGGATGGAACTCTACGACTATGTATAGATTACCATCAACTAAATAAAATCACTATTAAGAACAGATACCCGTTACCCCGCATAGATGATCTGTTTGATCAGCTACATGGAGCAACGGTGTTCTCAAAGATTGATTTACGATTTGGATACCACCAGGTCCGAATCAAGGATTAAGACATCTTTAAAACAACTTTTAGGACCCGGTATGGTCTTTACGAGTTTGTCGTTATGCCATTTTGGCTTACTAATGCCCCTGTTGTTTTTATGTGTCTGATGAATAATGTACTGCACAAATATCTAGATAAATTTGTGGTCGTATTTATTGACAACATCTTAATTTACTCAAAGTCTGAAGAGGAACATAAAAAACACTTAAAAATTGTCTTGCAGGAGTTACGAGAACATCAACCATATGCAAAATTTAGTAAATGTGACTTCTTTAAGGATAAAATTCAGTATTTGGGGCATGTGGTGACTAAAGAAGGATTTTCGGATGACCCTGAAAAGATAAAGGCAATCGAGGAATGGCCAGTCCCAAAAGACGTAACGGACGCCCAATCATTCATGGGGATTACTGGTTATTATCTGAGATTCATCAAAGGGTTTTCAATAATTCCAAATCCTATAACCTCTTTGCAGAAAAAAGGGAAGAAATTCGATTGGAATCAGAAGTGTGAAGACAGTTTTAAAAATTTAAAAACATTATTAACCACCACACCAATTCTAAGAATTGTTGACCCTAATAAAAATTTTATAGTATGTACTGACGCATCTAATGACGGTTTAGGTGGACTTTTAACTTAGGAAGAACATGTCATTGCTTATGAGTCTAGGAAGTTGAAGGTTCATGAGAAAAATTATGCGACCTATGACTTAGAGTTAGCTGTTGTCATACATGCCTTAAAAATGTGGCGTCATCATTTAATCAAAAAGAAGTTTATATTAATGACAGATAATAAAGGATTGAAATATCTGTTGGATCAACCTAACTTGAATGCTAGGAAAGTTAGGTGGCTAGCTTTTCTTAGTGAATACGATTTTGAAATTCAACATATTAAAGGAAAGGAGAATAAGGTTGTTGATGCATTAAGTAGAAATGCAAAACTGAATTTTACAGCAGCCATTAGTACTTATAAGACAGACATGGAAGAACAGCCAGAAGATGGAATAGAACAAGATGAAAATGATCGAAAATTACAAGCAAATGTAAGGGAAAATTTAACAGAAAGTCTAAGTACAGGGTACAGCTTGAACGAAAAAGGATTATTATTGTATAAAGATAGATTATACATACCTAATGTACCTAAGATTAAGCTGTTAATTTTCAACGAAGTTCATAAAACTCCTTATTCAGGGCATCCAGGTTATCAGAAAACCATAACCATGCTAAGAAAAGATTATTTCTGGCCAAACATGAAAAATGAATTGGTAGAATACATTTCTAGGTGCTTTGAATGTTAGCAAGTAAAGACTGAACATCAACATCCAGCTAGACTACTTCAACCATTGCCTATTCCTAGATGGAAATGGGAGATAATTAGTCTTGATTTTATCATGGGACTACCTAGAAATCAGAACTTAAATGACTCAATAATGGTAGTTGTTGATAAATTGAGCAAAGAAGCCCATTTTATACCTATAAAAACTACTTATAAAGCTGCAAATATTGCTGATATTTTCTTAAAACAAATTTTTTGGTTGCATGGAATACCGAAGGTGATAATTTCAAACCAACACCCTAAGTTTACAGGAAACTTTTCGAAATCTTTGTTTAAAGGGTTAAATACTACGTTAAACTTTAGTACCTCTTTCCATCCTCAAACTGATGGACAGACCGAAAGAGTAAATCAGGTATTGGAGGATCTGCTCAGAATGTATGTAAAGGAGCATCCAAGTAAATGGGAAGATTACTTACACCTGGTAGAATTTGCTTACATTAATCATTATCAAGCTTCAGCTAAATATAGTCCTTTTGAAATTCTGTATGGAAGGAAATGCAATACCCCCATCTCTTGGAGTAATCCAGTTGACAGGTTAGTATTAGGACCTGAATTATTAAAGGAGATGGATTTAATTGTAAAATAGGTACAAGGTAACTTGAAAATTGTGCAAGATAGACATAATAGCCAAGCATATCTTAAACGAACTTCAAACGATTTCCAAGTAGGTGAACATGTTTTTATCAAGGTGAGACCTAAAAAGAGTTCTCTGAGGTTAGCTAGTTGTGCTAAGCTAGAAAACTGATATTGTGGTCCTTTTGAAATACTGTCTAGAATAGGACAGGTAGCATATCAGTTAGCTGTACCACCAAATTTAAGAGTACACAATGTTTTCCATATTTCTGCATTAAAAAATATGTACATGCTGCTACTCATGTTATTAATTAGAATGATGTGCAGGTGGAACCCGAAGGAGAATTTCTGGTGGAACCAGATTGTATCCTCTAAAGGAGGGAGATCTCTCTTTGGAATTGCACCATTAGTCAGGTGAAGGTGCAATGGAAGCACCTTAGTCCAGAAGAAGCCACCTGGGAATTGGAAAGTCATATGCGGGATGCATATCCAATTCTATTTCAGGGAAATTTTGAGGATGAGGAATAAATAACATCGAGGACAATGTTATAAATTAAGGGGGTGTGTATGTTACATGCCCCAATTTGGAAAACAATTTAATGTCATTGAGGAACATTATGTTATATTTTATGCTAAAGTTTGTAATTGATGACCAAGTTGGGTCAAGGATAATTAATGTATTACAGAATATTTTATTAATAAATAAATAAATGATGAGACAACAGCCTAGGGAAGCTGTTAAATGAGTGTTAAATGGTCACTTGGTGGAGGAGACTAGGTGGAGAGTATACTGACAAGTGGTAGCATCCTCAAAATACTTCTAACTGTTGCAGGTGGCAACTTCCCTATAATTGCGGTCATGATTCCCCAAGAAAGTGGAATTCGAGCAGGTGGCTCGTTAAGTAAAAATTGACCCAGAAGACCTAGGCATTGATATAAAACTTCCCATTGAAGACAGTTGATGCTACTTATTCTAGATTTGGTGATCATTCTAAGTGAATGAAGTGCACCTGAGAAAATCGATGGAGGGGACTTGTTAAAGAGAGTTTGAGGGGTTAAGGTGAATATTGAACTTGTGCAGCTACTCTAAGCTGAAGTTCTTACTACTGTGAGCAGGGCTGAATTACTGCTGTATATCCAGTAAAGTGACAGAGGATCTTGAGGTTACATCTCTTACCTAGTACTCTACCAGGAGGACCAAGAGATGGGCTCGGGGGTCCTGAGAAGGTGTAGACTAACATTTCTCCAGGAGTTTGGTTGGGAGGAACAGCCTCCTTAAGCTGTTGTCACCTCATCCATTGACAGGTTTTTATTTGTTCAGGTTTATTTATAGTTTATTTACTGTTTTCAGAAAAGATTACAAGTTTTCAAGATATGCATGTTATTGTTTTTATTAGGGTTTATGAAGAAAAGAGCATTGTTTATTGATAAAAGTAGTGATTAGTAGATTATATTTAAAACCGTAGTGATATTGCTAAATGAAAAATGAATAGGAAGAAATTACCACACTGTATTTTTCCACGCCTTGTATAAGGCACTACTCTAGTACAGCTGGTTGTTTAAGTTAGATGTGTTGATTTGTTTACCAATTCAGAATGTAAAATGCAAATGATTCCTTCTATTGATTTATGTGATTTATTTACAAAATTATAGTTGTACCTGTTCTGTTTACTAGAAGTATCTGCATTATCTATTTACAAGAAAAGAATAGTTTATATATTAATCACTAGTAATCATATTAATAATAGAAGATTGGTACATGAAATTCTCTAGTAATCATAATAATATTAATCACTAATAATCATATTTATTACAAGATAGGTACATGAAATTTTCTATGGTGTCGATAGGAATCCCAGGGAAAACATTAGACCAAATCCGAGCAGGACTAATATATGAGTTCAGAAATCCAAAATAGGAGTCGTAGTGTATTACAGAGATAGAATAAGTTAAGCAATTTCCTACGGAGTATTTTTGGGACTTTGACCAAAGATTCAAGATGTTGATTGCCAAATTAAGTTTCCAGATGTCAAACGTTCAACATAAAGAATGGTTTATTTCGGTGTTGTTACCGCACATCCAGATTCCTTTCATGCAGCAAAATCTTATATCCCAAACTAAGGCTTTGGAATGGTCTATGAAGTTGGAATCCTCACCGGTTAGAGAAATTGGTGCATGCATGATGTAGTTCCAGTTGCAACTAGCCAACCTTACACTGCAACTCTAATATATTAAGAAAGGGAAAGAAGTACAAGAAGAACTCTGGTGCACTAGATGCAGAATCGAGGGACACCACAAAGACAAGTGCCCAACATATATGAATTATATCGCATTGAAAGCACCAAGTTCGATAAATACACAAGGAATACCTAGGTGTATAATATTCTAGACTATAGGCCATCAATCGGAAGAATGTTCGTACTTACAAAATATTTTAAGTGTGTCAACCAGTTTATACTGTAAGTTTTGTCGATCAATAGGCCATGATGAGAAAGACTGCAGACCATATCAGGTGTTGTAGAATAAAAAATTGATACCTATTTAATGAAGAACGATGAACAAATGCAGGCTAAGTGCGCTCAGACTCAATATCCACAGGATCAGTATCCTCAGGCCCAATATCCACGAAATCAGTACCTACAACAACAAGACTCTCAACCTAGGGGTTGGAATTTTAGAGGTCGAGGACAATGAGGAGGATTTTGTCGCGCAAGAGGCCAAATTATATGTTATAATTGTGGGTATCCTGGACACTTTTCTAAGGATTGCGCAAGTCCTACTATGACATGCTCTTACTGCAAATATTTTGATCATACTATCGAAGAATGTCCTTAGTTGATTGCGAGATGGAAAACCAAGAATGTGGGAAACCAGAATCCACGATAGAATCCCAATCCTGACCCCAATTAGAATATCTAGAATATCTCTGTTGAACAAAGGGAGGCACATGTTGTTGTTGTGACAAGAGGAGGTGTTGCGACTGGGGAAGAACAAGAAGAACAGTGTGGAAAACCGAATGTGCGACCGGTAGCACAAAATAATGCACCATTTGATGTCCAAAAGTAAAAGTATGTATTCTTGGATGCATGACAATAATTCATTGACAAAAATCAAGCATCGACTTCTACTGCTACACCACCTGAAGGACCAATATTGGGAACTCCTAAAAGATTGGACCAGTTGTTCTGAAAGAAACTAACAGGAAAGGTTAGTGAATTAAAAGAATTCTTTAAAATTTTCTTATAAATAATACAAGATAAATATGTTGTCGTGGAATTGATACCTCTAATAGAAGAACCTAAATAAGAGCTACAACCAAGAAGAAGGATTAATCATGTGGGAAAAAGATTGAAGACTGGTCACGAACTAAGGATGAGTGCACAAATAGGAGACTACGACATGGAGTGTATTATTTTGGACTTGGGATTTCATGTTAATATTCTTACGAGACAAGCATGGGAGAGTATGGGGAAATCGAGACTCATATGGTCTCTGTTCCAACTTCGATTAGCGAATCAGTCGAAATGTCTACCTATCGTTCGACTGACTCAGGTTCTTGTCAAGATAGAAGGCCTTAAAACTTATGCTGACTTCGAAGTGATTGACATTGTGGATGATATAAATTTGTATCCCACACTTCTGGGGATTGACTTCACGATTGATAATTATACCATTATCAACTTTAAAAAGAGAATTCTAATGTTTGAAGACTCAGAGCTACGGGTGTTCGCACCAATTGATCCACTGGAAGGATAGAGATACATAGAGAAAGCGAATAATGAAGGGCAAGGTGGATATCCTGACAATATATATATAATTACTTATACAATGGATGATATGTAAATCCAATGGCCAATGAAAAATATCAATTTGAGCAGCATTATTTATTGTACCTCAAATTCTGGGAAAGCTTTGGAAAACTGGTAGAACTGATTGCATGAAGCATCGATCAGAAGATGTGCAAGAATTACAGTATCTATGCGACGGGGAGGTATCGAGGTAAGTGATATACCCACATATGAAGGTTTACCTAACCTGGCATATTTTCTAATATAATTTGAAGATAAAGTTACAAAACGTAAGCGCTTGTCCGCCCTGGAATTTGCACAGAAAGCTACGCCTGCTAGATGATGGGTCGCACATAAACAATCTATCTCATGATGGAATCAATGCCAAATATTAATGGAGATAGGATTTGGAGAGAATATAAGCGATACTGGTCAGAAGTACACAGCATTGACTAATCCTGTCAAGCACATCGAATACTATCGTACGACATGGGATGCATGCTTGTGAAAGGAATGGGTCCATGAATTTATACATACTCTGGACATGATACTAAGAAACTAGTACACATCAGTTGAGCTGCGATCAGGGACTATAGAATGGTATGAAATAACTGTAGATGTACACACACATTTGAGTTTGTCGATGATCTTCCTTCGATTGATGTTGCATTGCAAGTGATCAAGACAAATATATTTGAATATATCCTAGTGTCACTGTCAAAATTTCATCAAAGAAGCGCGATTATCCAACACTGGATGGAGTGCTATAATGTGATGGGAGAACTTGCTGATAATGAACCAATCGACATAAACATACCAGAGTATGAAGGTATTTACATGGTGGAAGGATTTGGTATTTATAGTGACCATATTTTGAAACCATTAAAAGTTAAGAGAGTAAATATTGGATCTACAGAGAATCCAAAGTTCACAAATATCAGACATTATTGGGACGATGAAACTGTCAAGAAGATCATGGACCTACTGCATGAATTTCAGGATCTGTTCCCTACAAAAATTTTCAGAGATGAAGCGGATTTTCAGATACCTTGGAGAGATGAAGATACCATTGAATCCTAACACAAATATTCTGAAGCAACGACCATATCGGATGAATCCACAGTATAAAGAAAAAGTTAAGATAGAGTTAGATTGAATGTTGGATGCGGGTATCATAGAACTGGTTGAAGAATCTAAGTGGATCAGTCTGATAGTATTTCAATTTAAGAATACCATCAGTGAATTGTGTATTTGCGTCGACCCAAGAAAGATGAACGACGCTTTCTTACATGACCTATTTCTGACTATGTTTGCAGATGAGGAATTAGAAACTATTTGGGGTGAAGAATTTTATTCTTTCAATGATCAGTCCCCTAGATATCATTAGATAAGAATCGCAAAGGAAGATTAATACAAGACAAACTTTGTGACTGAGTGAGGGTGTTTCCAGTATATGACAATTCCATTTGGAATCAAGAATTCCCCTGCTCTTTTCCAGGATAGTAGTGGCTTCTTTCAAAGACTTTATTCTTAAATTTGTTGAGGTATATTTTGATGATTGGACTGTGTTTAGGCTCATAAAATATTATATTGAGAGCCTCAAAATGATGCTAGAATTGTGGTGACAATATCAGATTTAGCTGAATATAAAAAAAATGTATCTTTTGTGCCCTGTTTGGATTTCTGTTGGGACATGTGGTTTGTTGCAACATGATCCTAGTCAACCCTGCTAAAATTGCGATCATCGTCGACCTACCACCCCATGTGATTGTGAATTAGTTGAGCACTACATTGGGACATACATGATACTATCAAAAATTTGTTAAAGGATATGTAGAGGTGATTACTCCGATGCAAAAGTTGTTAAAAATGTATGTTAAGTTTCAGTGGATAAAAAAAATGACAAGAAAGTCTGGATATCCTGAAAAATAAGATGGTCACAGTGCCCATATTAGTATTTCTAGATTGGAATATGGAATTTCACATACATGTCAATGCGTGATTTGTCACACTCAGTGTTGTACTCTCACATCCTAGTGAAGGGTTGATTGATCATCCTATTTCCTTCGCTATCAAGAAATTATCAACAACAAAGAATAATTACACTACAACTAAAAGAGAAGGCTTAGCTATGGTGTATGTGCTTCAAAATATTTGACACTATTTATTATGTATACATTCCAAGATGTTCAAGGACCATTCAACATTTCCAGGAATTTGAATTTGAAGTTATTGTTAAGTCGGGTCGACTGAATTTAGGACCAAACCACTTGTCGAGGCTTGAAAGTGGAGAAGAACCTGTGAATCTCGATGATAGTCTTCCTGATGTGGAATTATTTGTGATCATGATGTTTGATGATCATTACAAAGATATTATACATTTATTAAGTACGGGATATGCACCAAAAGGATTTCGTACTACGCAAAAAAAAAATAGTGGCGTGAGCTGCAGATTTCCAATTGATAGTTGGACAACTATATAAAACGGGACTGGATGAAATTATTCATCATTGTGTATTGGAACACGAGCGTCCAATGATATTGAATGAAGCACATACTAGTGTCATAGGAGTCCATTATGTTGGAAAAGCTACAGTGCAGAAGATATTGCAAGTAGGATTATGGTGGCCTACTTTGCATGCAGATGCTAGAGAATATTGTCGTAATTGCGATATATGTCAAAGAACAAAAAAACTATTGCGACGAGATGAAATGTTGCTAGTACCTCAGATAACTTTGCAGCCATTTTACAAATGGACTGTTGATTTTTTTGACCTATTAATATACCAGGGAAGCGAACAGGTACAAGATACATTATTACTGCGACAGATTTCCTGACTAGATGGGCTGAAGCAATGCAAGTAAAGGATTTGTACTTCTACGATTGCTCCCAAATTTTTGTTTGAAAATGTTGTGACTAGATTTGGATGCCCAAATATTTTGATAAGTGATCAGGACACACCTTTTTCAATCAGTTGATCAAAGAATTGACTGAATAATTCCATATCCAACATAGGAATACGACACCATATCATCTACAAGTGAATGGTGTTGTTAAGGAATTCAATAAGATCATCGAGAACACATTAAAAAATATTTGCAACGTTCAAAGAGATGATTGGGACTAGAAATTTTTTGCGGAATTGTGGGAATATCACACAACCTATAAGAAGTTGACTGGCCGAACTCCATTCCAACTAGTGTATGGACAAGAGTCTATTATGTCGATGGAATACATTCTACCCAGTCTAAGGATTGTTTCAAAAATTGAAATGACTGTTGTTGGTGTCGTCGAAGAAATATTGTCACAGCTTGTGCAGCCAGAGGAAGAATGTTTTGACACAAGTTATAACCAAAATGTTGAGAAGGAACAATAGAAAGTATGGCATGATCGGCACATCAAGCATAAACATTTTCAGGTCAGATGGCATGTCCTCCTGTATGACAGTAAGTTTTTTAAGCACCTTGGAAAGCTTAAAACACATTGGTTGGGGTCGTATGTTTTCATTCAAATCATTGAAGGAGGCATAGTCCAAATACATAAATTAGATGGAACACCTTTCAAATGATTAGTGAATAGAATTATGCTAAAGCCTTATGAGGATAGATGCGAATTGGTCGACTGGAAATTCAAAAAAAAAAGATACAAAATTATAAGTGTTAATTATGTAACAAATATGGGTGTTTGATCACAGACTTCCTGTCTATTGCAGGAAAATAAAAAGTGTCGACCAGTTATCTACCTGTCGAAGATGAAAAATGGTATCGAAGACTCTTTCTCTATCTCAAGGAAATAAATGTGACGACAATTAAATCTCGGTTGCCGAAAAAAATTAATGTCACATGATGGAAATTAGTTTCAAAAAGACAGTTGATTGTACTTAATTTGAGGACGCAGGAGATTTCGACGACGTACTTTTTGGTCACTTCCATCATTAATCCACAATAACTACCATTAAACTCACATGTGTAGTGACATTTGATCGGTAGTTTTGTTTTCATGATTCGAATGATTGCTTCATGTGCAAAAATCACTGCCACCTTTCCATTTATTGCCTAGTCATGTGAAAGAAATATTGATTGAATGGGAGAATGTATACCATCTTCACACTGAAGTTTTATTCATTTTATTTGCACCTGACTGAGTAGGATGATATTTTTTATCTGCAACTATAAGAACCAATGCAATTTTTTGCAAAGTATGGTCATATCTATCTACAGTACAAACACTGTTGCAGAATCAAGCATCGAGATACCTTCACCTACACCCATTAGGTAGTGCACTACCACATTTCTTCCAACGATGACCATGGTTGCAGAAGAAGATGAACATGCACCATTCATGCCTGAACTTAGGTTAGGACTAGACTCACATGGCCCGTCGAAGAGGAAACGATTTGGTAGCCACAAGAAAGTAGCAACACCACCACCAAAATTTGAAGAATTAGGATCTACAAGCATGCTTCCAGACTATGTCCCACCCAGACCAGCTGATGCGTCTAACATCATAATCAGATACAATGAAAGGTACCCACTAGTACTACCGAACATACCAAAACTATTTTGGGTAAAACTAAACATACTTCCAAATATGAAGAAGATGGTCTTTCTCAATCATAACCTACAAAAATTTCCAGAGTTGGCAATGGAAAAATACATGGTTTCTGTCTGCGACATAAAGGATGGCCCGATCCTCCTAGTTCTAATGGAATGGGTAAGAGAACTGGACAATGTTGGTTTTATGTCAGTGATGCACATGCCATATTTTTTTTGTACCGCAAAGGTGAATGCATGTGTTAAACATTTGTTGGTTTCATTCCATGATGACTATATGATGGCTCAACCAAAAGATTTATGTGGATGTTGAGCTTATAACAATGATTACGGGGCTTCCACTTGTAGGCATCGAATGAATGCCAATTTTTACTGGAAAAGAACAGGACACTTTATTCATGAACAAGATGAAAGAAAAAATATGACGTGACCAGAGAATGCAAAATTCTTTACCATCACCTCTGTTAATTATTGCGTTGTTTGATTCGCAGCTAAAGTTCTATTTAGCAAGTTACTTTGGAATATTTGATCGAACCACTGCATCAAAGGGACAATTGTTGCGATAGAGTTATTTCCAATAGGTGTTCAACTCAACTATTCATCTATCTACTAAATGAACTATTAGCAGATGTGAAGGAGGAATGAGAGAAAGGTAGCGCATTTCATTCTTCATGGCTACTTATTTTGATTTTGTTTGTCGCATGGGTAGAACCACCAAACTACCAAGGGGTATATGTTCCTATCCTATGTCGAGGAGCTCGATACTAGAATATCTGGTTCGACAAAGAATTCCCGCAATGGAAAAAAGACAAAAATATAGAGCTCTTTTTACATGGAGAGGCCCTGCGACATTATGTAAGAAAACGGGCCAGAATTACCGAGGTGATCATTAAGCAATTCAGAAACATTGTCAGATTTTTTGGTCGGGGCCCATCCTATATTTTTGTAGCCTTGATAAGACCCACAACTCCAATGGCTTCCAACACAGTGTCAGTTGTCGGTTGAATAGATGACATTATTCAAGATTGTCTAGAATAAAGGAGAATTCCTGTCGCAGATGATCAACTATCTACATAAGAAGAGCCCAACAAGATGATCCATCAGAATATAAATATGGAGGATAGGTAGGAGGCCCACCACCAGAATAAAACCTAGAACAAAACCTAGAGAATACCCCGATTGATTCAAGCACGACCCCAATAGACCCAGTAGTAGGGGAAAAGAGGAAGAAAACAGAGAATTATTCCAAGGGTCATAAGAAGAGGAAAGGCAATAAATCAATTGGCAATGTCGGCCTTACCAACTACGACTATACACTTCTGATAGATTAAGAAATCGAATAAGCATCCAATAAAATTATTAAGAATATAGATGAGCAGCAAACAGATCTAACAAGTAGTATCACAGATTTTCTATAGACGCTCTGTAAGGCAGTAAAATAAGTAAGAGTGGCAGTCAACTAAAAACCACAATTTCTTGAGTCACGGGACTTAGCTGGATCATTTGAGGAGGGACCTCCTGACGTGTCGAATCCCATTACACCAATAAAGACTCAAGTGTTGGGTGAATAAATCAACTTGGGGACAAAAGAGATGAATGCCATGGTAAAAAACTTGTGCCATTTCACCATAGATTTATCTGCATTGTCGATGTACAAAGTATATGCCATTCAGAATGTCGCAATGGAAGAAATGAAGGTCAGATAGGGCGCATTTATCAATCAGGTTAAATAATCAAACAAGACTATTCATAAGATGAATAAAATAATGAATTAAACAGAGCATAAAACTAAGACCTAGGAGGAGAACATACTTCGGCTCGACGCAACTGTAACACTCACTTGCAACAATTTTACTGATGAAGGAATTACACAAGAGATGTTTGTAGAAGGTGAAGTGTTTCAACTTGGTGAAATTGTAGAGATCCTCTACAAGAATGCCACGGAGTTGGAAGTACAAGTGACACATAGTACACCTCAAAGGTACATGAAGAGAGAATAAAAGAAACAACTGAAGCTACAAAGAGAATAGAAGAGCTGGAGGCACTTTCTGCCAAAGCATTCGAGCAAGTTTCTCAGATGTGGGAATCTTTGATTGACGATAAAGAGTCAGATAAAGTCACGTAAAAGATACGCACAGTTGAGATAGAGGTAAACCACCCAAAGAATGACATGAAGAAGTTTCCATTAGTAGATAAAATGGCTAAGGCTGCTCACATGAAGAGGCTACAACAATAGGTCGTAACACTGCAGGAAAAACAACAAAATAGGATTGATAGGGTCACAAAATTACTAGCAGAGGAAAAAAATGTTATAGGGATCATTCAACCTATACATGAAAAAGTGTGACAAGAAGTAGAATCAACAGGACTTACAACTTCAGAATACATCAGTTTTGAACTTGTGGAAATTTTGAAGAAGATGGAAGAAGAAGTACGAGAGGAGGCTGAGTAGATAGTGAAAATATTTCAGGTTTTTTGAAGTGAGGTCACAACAACGGAGGTTTCAGAATAATGTGGCTCATGACAAGCCACAGGTGAGTGTTGGGCCCATGTTGGCCCTAGGAAAAGTTAAGTACAATTCAACCATAATTATGTTTAGAAAGATAAATATTATGGTCGCAAGAAGGAGTTGCAACGGAAGAGTTGTTGCGACAGATGCAACCTCTACGGAAGAGAAGTTGCGACATAAGCAACCACGACAGAAGAGAAGCTACGACAGAAACAGTTGTGGCAGAAGAGAAGTTGCAACAAAAGCAACTATGATGAAATTAACCATAAGAGAAGAAGAGTAGAGTAGTTGAAAAGAACAGTTCGACTAATCGTGGTTTGGGAGTTATTTAGAAAAAAAGCACGCTTTTGGTAATAAAGCATAATTGTATTTTTGGGACGATAGTGCTTACTATTAGTTGTAATTGAATGGATGAAAATAGAAATGATAGCTTGTCACATAACAGAAAATATTTGATTGATTAAGATATGTATAAGCTTATAAAAGGGAAAACCCAAGCTGTGTGCGGGGTTGGTTGTTTTGTAGTTAGTTAGCTAGCTATTTGGTTGGTTATTGGTTAAGTCACTATGTAGGTTGAGAGAAGAAGAGGAGATTTTTTTAGCTAGAGAATCAATCCAGGATGTGTACATATTGACCGTGGGGTGAAGAAGAAAATAAATACATAGCCCCAAAACTAGAGAGCATGAGAGGAGAGAAATTTGTATAAGTTGTAAAGAATATTGAGAGAGAAGTCTACAAGCTGAGTGCATAGACAAAAGGTGCTAACATATTTCTCAATCCAGATGAAGAGCGCCTTTGTGGTTTTTCCTGGATGGGTTTCCACATTAATTGTTTCCTCTATGTTTCTTTGATTAATATGTTTATGTCGAATGCATGTATGACGTGAATAAGTAGATCTGAATATGTCGCACCGCATCTATTTATGAATAATCCCATATGTGTGTGTGTGTCACGACGCTTATAGGATGAATTCATGATTAGGATTTTATGTGGAATATTGCAATATGTGTTGGTTGATAAGGAGATTGGTATCTTGACTAAATAAAAAAGGAATAAGAAATATAATCCTCAGCTTCAGTTGAGAAACTTGATAAAGTATTGCATGAGTAGAGATCCATGCATAACTGCAGAAACTTGGTTTTGGAAGTTCCCAATAAGATATCTCAGGTGAGACTGCATCTGTGTCATAGGTGTTGCAGATGGGGTCCTCCTCTGTTGAGCCGATATCTTGGGTTTTGTTGACGGATAAGGATATGAACCTGGGTCGATGGGAAGAACACAAACAACCTCCTTGATCTTATTGAATAACTTTGGAATATAGTGTGCCATTTTGGCATCCTAGAAGTGGACCATAAGCTTTCTGCATATTTCTCAGAGCTATAGCGGGATTATATAAGCGGTAAAACATACCTTTCAATTTGGTGTGCCTAGATTATGATTTGGGTACATCACAGTGGTATCAGAGGATGGTACTTGCACCTGTGCATTACTCATCCATTGAAGAAGAAATTGTAGTCGTGCCCTACTCTAATAGTTATTCGTATTTTCTCTCTGAGTACTTGATATTGAATGAAGAGGATTTGAAATATTTCATAGAAGAGAGTGCACATATAATTGATGAGTGGTGCATCCAAAGTTCTTTTGGTTCTAGAAAACATAAGGAGGAGAGTAAGCCACTCTAAGGTGACTTTGAAAAAGTTGGAGATCCAATCCTTACTGATGAGGATTGTAGAAATGAAGAGGAAGAATCCACCACATGTGTTCTTGCTGATGGTATGGATCGTGGAGAAAATACTAACAGTTTCCCAAGAATTTTTGAGACAGTTATTGATGGGTGTCATGATGGGGTACTTACTAATGAGTTCCCAAGTTCTACAAAGAAATCTATTGATGGATTCTATGATGGAAAGGTACCTACTGATGGATGCCAATGAGATACATCTACTAATGGATTTCCATTCCTTTATGTTAGTGACATGGAGATTTGATTTGATGAGACTACTGTAAGTACATGTTTTCACGAGCCTAAAGAAGATGAAGTCTTTGTAGTAGAAGAAAAGGTCCTGGGATCGATCTCACATTCACCACATGCGCTTCATGAGGTTGACCCTATGTTGGAGGTAGAGAAGGATTATTTTCATGAGCCTTCCCATTTCCAAGGGTCACTCAAGATAAATTAAAAGAATATTCAATAGGCCCTAGTCACTCTCCAAGATACTAACACAATTGTGTCTGAATTGGCTTAGAGATATGATTCCATGGAGGCACAAACTTACAATAGAGTCATAGAGAAGATTCGGAAGGAAACATCAACAATTAAAGGTGATATTATGTGTTTTCTATTTTATAGAAATCATTTGATTCATCTTTTTGAAATGTTACATGAAACATCCATAAGAGATAATGAAGAAATTTGTAATCTAAAGTATGAATTAATTTCCACCCAAGGTTCTTTGAAGGATGCTCAAGAAGCACTTCAAGAATCTAAGATCCAAAATGATTAAATTCTTAAAGAGTTGCAAATTTCATGGTCTCGTTCCTATGTTTCTGATTTCTGTGTGCATGATAGCATGGAGTTTCCTCATGGTATGGTTGACCATGAGATTCAAACTGATTTTCAAGTGTTTGAAGAGTTGAAAGATGAGCAAGTTGAATGCCAAACACTTGACATGGACAAAGAAGAACATGGTTTGTCTCTTAGTGAAATTTTTTCACTTTTGGAAGAGGCACACGATACTACATCCATGGAACCAACCTTGGGGAGATTTTTCACACTTTATGACTTAGAGGAAGAGTTGGTCCATAATACTTCATCCTACATTGGTATTTCTTTCAGTTTTCATCCTAATGAAGTTTGGGTGAAAGTTGTTTTTTTTTTACTGCACATGAAGAGTATGAGACTCCTATCCTTCATGATGATCCTATGTTATGTGCATCATTTCCCTTTGAGCATCATTTACAACCATTGTTATTTTTTTATGTCACTTCTATTCATGGATGCAGTTCTTTGAGCCACTTGGAGTCTCCTTATTTGATTGATGGATATTCTTCATCCATTTCTTGGATGAGAGAACACATGATGACACATCTTGATACAACATATTCTTTCTTGCAACATTGTGGGACATGGGACCCTCACCTATGTCATATATTCATATTTGATTGGTATATTCATGAATGTGTAATTTTTGCACCTGGTGATTTTATTTATTGGAGGTGCAAGCTTCTTGAGTGCTCTTTGATGGATGATAACTTTGGCCACATTTAGAGTGACATATTTGTGTATCATTTCACTATTTTTCATGATGATGTATCTATATTTGTGATTATGTTGTATGCGAGAATGCATAGTAAAACTTGGGATCCTGGCATCTCTCCCCATGATGTATTGGTTTGTACCACTCTATCTATTGATGGAATGTGCTAGTTATGGGATCCTATCATTCTACTCTTTGATTATTTGCAATGGAGGATATTTTGCATCCCACACTTAGTATTTTTTCTTGTATTAGAACTACTCATTGATAGAGCACATAAGCAATGGGACCCTTGTATCTTCCTCACCTATATTCATCTCATTTGGATCAATGGTTGGGTCATTGGCTTGATGGAGCAAGTCTCACTTCATGGATCCATTTTGTAGCACATTGGGAAAGTTTCCTTCATATGAAACATTATGTTGGGTGGACTTATGATTTTCTTGTAGGGTGTACTATGAGCTTCCATGTTATTATTATGCATCGCATGAGAGGATGTATTTGACACCTTGTATTTCCAAGAATCACTTCGAATCCTCAGATCATTTGTACTTAGTATTCACATTAAGTGCATTGTTGAAGGTGGAGCAGATGGAGATATCATTTGAGAGGATGATTCTCAATGTTTAGTTGGGTATTTCATAGATGCAAATGGATAGCACACTTTCTATGTTCTTTCATGCTTCTCCATGTGTTGAGGATTATGGGTGATATTGTTCTCTTGATTATTAATGATGACTATCCATGATAGTTGGGTTACAGGTGCAAGCATTGGCGCTTGTATATATCAGTTCCTTTAATTGATGTATCTATGTATGTACCATGGTGTAGTTGGATATGGTGGTGGAAGTCATTGATGATGTGATGGATTTTACCTATGGTTTCTTCATTGCTTGAGGACAAGAAAAATTGGGAGGGGAGGACCCCCATATTTTTCATGGTTTAAAAATTTCCTAAGTCACCTTAGAAAAAATATTAATGGTGAAAAATAAGGGGGAAATTCCTAAGTATGATTCCCAAGGCTTAATTAAAGTTAATTGGAGCCTAAATAATATTTCCTAAGGAATTTTACTAGAAGTCCCAATTCGAGTTTATGGAGGAGAAAATAATTTAATTGGAATTAAATTGGAGAATTAGCCGGTAATATTATTAAATCTCAAAAAATTATAATGATTGGATAAGGAATATATTGTTATGGATTAATGGAGAAATTAGCCAAAATAATTATTATATCCAATTGGAGAAAATTGGCTAATTAGTTGGGTCAAAGGATGCACAAGAAAATGGTTAAGGAAGTTAGAGGGTGCATTTATGAAAGTGAAAATGGCTAAAGGGTGCCTTCATGAATTTAGTGGAGCAATAATTTCCCAATGCAAGGTTTTAGGGTGTTCCATGGTATTGGATAAAGGTGAATTTGGAACATTTTTTTTCATTGGCTCGTGATATTGGAGACTTCTCAAGTATAAAAGGAGGAAAGGGAAAATGGAAAAGCCTATGCATTTGGATATTGTTGTATTTGAGGGTAAGATTAGTGCTACCTATATTTGGGTGATGTTTCCCTTGTCAATAGTAGGGATATGTGCCCCTTTGTATCTCAGTAACTAGTTGGAGCATCTCTAGCTAGTGATTTTGGAGAGGAACACTTAGTTCCTTTCACTGTGATTCAGTCATATATTGTTCCCTTGTGCATTTCATACATTTTATGCATACATAAGCATGTGTTCTTGGTGTCAAGTTACACACCTCACAATGTTTTCTACATCGAGATTCGGTCAGTTGGATCATCTATTATTGTAGGAGGTATCCATTGTTCAGATAACATCTATTCTCTCTCCTCTTGCATTGTTCTCTATTGCTGCTATTTATTCCACTTAAGAAGACATTCTTATCTAAATAAGATCCATGCTTCCATTTTGATAATAAAGAGCTCCATTTTTTACCATATGTTCCTATCCCTTGTCTCTTGTGTCCAATTGTTAGTAAAATCACCATATCTAGATTATAAGCTTAATTGGTTTCCAATTGCACTTATATTGATTTGATTTTTATACCCATGAATTAGAAGACATAAAATTGGTCCCATCCATGCCATCCTTTTGTCTTTTGTTCAAGGTCATATCATGTTTGGAAAGCCACCTACATTTTCTCTCTCCTCACCCTTTTCCTACCCTATCCCTCTCCCCACTCATCCAAATTCACTTATGAAAGTTTATAATCCTTATTGATCCTTCCTTTCCATTTCTTGAGTCTAGATACATCTAGTGGATGTACCAAGATCCGTTGAATTCCTCATAAGTCCCAATTTGAGTTAGTCGTATTCACAAAATGTGCCCACTTTAGAGTGTATGGATTCCCAAACCTTTCCTAACACATTCCTCAACATTCCTTTCCTCTATGCACATTTATGCAGACCACCTAAAACCATATATTGCATATTCTATGTCATACCTAAAGAAAATTCTTCCATTCATTTCCAGTACCCATGCCCTTTCTCTTTCACTAGTCAATTTTGACTAAATCCCACTATTTCATCCATATCTTCTTCTCCGGAGATCCAAACAAAATTTTGAAAAAATATTCATAAACCTAATACCCTTTAGAATCCATTCCAAGTGGTTTTGCAGAAAATAGAGTCTCATAAGAACTGTTTTTGGTTGTTTGGAAATATTTACCCTGTGTTGTCTCGAACTCCCAATTCTACTCCAAGATCCTCCAAAACTCTTCTAAACCCCTCCAAATATGAAATTGTTATTTTGTGTTCTATATACTCTACAAAATAAATTACATATCCACTCCAAGCCTCTCCAATTTATCCCAATCCTTCCAAATTCAAGCCTCAAGCCTCCTTGAGCTTATTGAATATCAGCAATACAACAAACGTTTTGATTCGATGTGCCTAGATTCTTATTTAGGGCCATACAATGATGATAGTTGATCAAATCAATGAACCATCGAATCTATTGGAATCGATACATTGGAATAATGCTAGGGGTTCCTCCCTCGCATGGTTTCATGGCCTAGATCTCATCGTGTTTCAATATTTCATAAGCTAGGGTTTTTCTCAGTGAGAGACATTGCAATTTTTGGATGAGGGGGTCAATTTTGGATATTCCTTGATGATGGGCTTGTGGCCAGTGTTCCCATATATAACATGCCCAAGCACACTTGCAGGATCTCATGGAAATCCATTCTATTACCTTAATCAAATTATAATCCCTTGTATTTTTTTTTTGTATTCATTGTTTCTGGAGAGGAGAGAAAAATTTTTGGGAAGTAGGGTTTTTTGCTCTGAGATCGTGCTGAGCCCGAGTGCGCCTAGTGCGTTGGTCGTTCGAGGGGCCTTGCTGGTCGGTGGTCCGGTATGGATCCACCCGACCCCTCCGTTGATGATCGGTTCAAGCTTATTGTGGACGCCCTGCCTTCGGTTCCAGTAGCCGCCGCCCCATCCTCTCGCTTTGTCAAAAGGGCAGACATTCCGGAAGTGAAGCTAAGCTCTGTAGCTTCGAAGAGGAAGGCTGTAGCTCTGTCTGAGAAGGGGCTTATTGGGCTCTTCACAGGATTATGGCCATCCCCGCGGTCAGTGGACATTTGGCTAAATAAGAATTGGAGAACCCTAATCCAAGGGGAAGTTCAGCAGATCTTCTGTGGCAAAGGGTATTTTGCCTTCATCTTTGAAAAAAAAGAAGATCGAGACCTAATCTTCAGGAATGGGCCCTATTTTATGGGTCCAAGAGGTATGTATCTGAATAAATGGGAATTATCCTTTAACCCGGAAAAAGATATTCCAAAGGCAGTCCCAGTATGGGTCAAGCTTCCTCACCTTCCTCTTCACTGTTGGAATGATGAGGATTTCCGGACAATAGGAAATACCCTAGGGAAATACGTTGACAAATCTGAGCCAAAAGCCCCAATGTTTTCCTGCGCCCGCATCTGTGTTGAATTTGATCTGGAAAAAGGTCTGCCAGAGTCCATCAATCTATCCATTGACGGATGGACCCATCTTCAGATAGTAGATTATGAACAAATCCCTTTCAAATGTAAATACTGTCATGAATATGGGCACTTTGCCAAATCATGCCCGAAGAAACCAGAGAAGCCCATTTCTGAAATCCCTATCAATGATGGTTGGAATGTAGCCAGTGGGAAAAAAACTGTCAAAGCCACAAGGCAGCAGAGCAATGGGGCAAAGAACACCTCCGGAAATAGGTTTGAGGTCTTAGAAGAGGAGCATCAGAAAACTACAAAAGATATGGAGAAGCAGAAGGACCCAATCTCAAAGGAAGCAGACACGCAACAGCCGGAAAAGGAAGATCAGAACGAGGAGGCAGCGCATTCTCCTGCAGGGAAGGAACCAGCAACAATTTCGGAAGGCTCCATCACAAGGTCGAGGGCCAAAGCTAGTACGGAAGAAATAACAGACACATCGACAGAAGAGCAAGAACCTCTATCTAGAAAGGGAAGAAAATCCAATAAAATAATCCGAGAGCAAGAGG
>LPNX011120142.1:8981-30468 GCA_001517045.1 Pseudotsuga menziesii | reverse complement strand
CAAGTGCTCTTGGTAGATTTTAAAAGTTTTTGATAGTGGTCTTGCTTAGAGTGTCAACAAAAGTTTGTCAAAGCTGGGAGACTCTTCTAAGTTCCCTCCGTTGAAGACATGTCAGGCCCGCCCAGTATCCCAGGCTTGTATCGCCAAGATTGACCAGCTAGCCGAGAATCTAAGACAGCGGGAGGTTTCGGCGCCTCTACTAGGAAGTACTTTGGAAGAATCCCTACAACGCCGGTGTGTTGGTTACGGGTGTTTAAATATTATTAAATTACTCTTGTAGGGTTTAAAGATCCAGTGCCGTTTCTGGGTATTCCGATCTAGGATCGGTCAGAGCATACTCCGGCAAGGAGGGGAGGGAGTTAATTAATTAAAAGGGGTGTGTGTGTTGAAGGTTTTATTAAGTTGATTAATTAAGACTCTCCGACAGAGAGCACTCTTGACCCTGTCTTATGACAGTGTTTCAAGAGACTTAGCTAATCTAGATGAGACTAATGCAGGGATTATGCAAACCTAAGATGCTCTCCGATAGAGAGTGCTCTTGACTTGTGTTTTTGTAAGTTCAAGAGTCTTACTTAAGAGTTAATTGATTAAACAATGTGAATAAAAAAACAAAGATGACTTATTAAACTCTCCGACAGAGAGCACTCTTGATCCACCTTATGGTGTGATTCAAGAGATTCAAGCAGTTGATTTACTTAGAAAGATAAACAATTTAAAAGAGTAATCAAATTAATTAAAGAATTAGAAGTGATGGATTAACTATTAATATTCTAAGCATAAGATGCAAATGATGATAAAAACAAGCACATTTAATCTAAGTATGTAAAAGATGGACGCAACACAATCCTCCCCAAATGGGGGAGGATGGGAGTGGGGACTTAAAAACCCCACTCAAACAAAATATGTTTTATTAAAATTATACATATTACCTTTAGGAATTTAATTCTTGAAAGGACTTTCAAAGGAAAGTATACAACTCTATTATTATTGCAACTTGCGTAAAAATGAGAGTGATTTACTTTTACTTGGAGCTTTTCTTGAAACTTGCCAAAAGGGAAAAGAAGAAGCTTGAATGAGAGCAAAAGAACAAGGCAAAAGAAGGCTGAAATAAAAGGAGGCGGAGGGAAAGAAAGAGGGAAGGCAAAGAGAAAGTCAAAAACAAGAAATGGGAGGAATATGACAGTGAACTAAGAAGCTAAGGGATGAACAAAATTGAAGAAAACGGGACAGCGAACAATGAAATAAGTGGCTGTCATAAAAAGTGCAAAATGGGACAGCGAACAATGAAATAAGTGGCTATCATAAAAAGTGCAAAACGAGACAGCAAACCATGAAATAAATGGCTGTCATAAAAAGTGCAAAACGGGACAACAAACAAAAAGTAAAAGAAATGACAAAAAAACAAGGTTAAAGGAAGCCCAAAAACTAGGGCAAAAAGAGGCAAACAAGGGAAGAAAGCTAGGGCACACTAGAGCTTGTCCAAAATGGAAAAAAGGGATGGTAAAAGAGAGAAAAAACGGGGCAGCGATGAAGAAAAAGTGAGAAAAGGCAAATAAGTCAAGGAGGAAAGGGGCTAGCAAGCAAGGAAACAAAAGAAGTCAAGGAGTAAAGGGAGAACTAGAGGAAGGAAGTTCGGTAACCAAGAAGTATTTAAATTCATGAAAGAATTTGAGATGGAACTTTGGAGGAAGATCTCCTTGTTTTTTCCTCTTGGAAAAAGCCAAACTCTCTGTAGGTCTTGAAAGTCAACAATGTTAGAAGGTTCTTATGATGATGGAGATGAGTTTGATGCAGCTGAGCTCGCACCCTTCTCCAAATGGCGAGATCTGTAAAGACAATCCAACTTGATACCCAGTGAGATCAAACAATAAAAACTAGTATGCTAGGAATATGCAAATCAAGATAAATACTTCATATAACTGAATATTTGTACCAATCTAGATTATGATAAACTTTGCATAATAAACCAACTTGACAATAGCAAATGTTAAATCTTATGTTCTAATAATAGACTTCTAAAGCTAGTTGTTTGATTCAACACATAAATAACAAATTGAAAGCATGGAAAGAGATCACCTCATACAACACATCCACCAATGAAGAGACAATCCTGTAGACCTTCAAAGTCGAAAAGCTTTATTCAATAATATAATGGTTACAATTTTTTGCAGAGTTTCTATGCCCAAAAGTCCATGATAATAGAGCTGAAAGAGCCTCTATTTAACAAATGAGAGAGTGCTAAAACCCTAAAACCCTAAAACCAACCCTAACCAGCTTGGCCACCTAACAAAGAGCCCAGACCTAAACCGGAGAACCGGGAGTGAGGGGAGGCCTCCACCCAGGTAAGGTGCCCCCACTCCAAACCTGTGCACTGGAAACAAGCCAAGGATGAGGCCACACGTGTGAGTCTGGATGTAGGTAAGCTCATCTTTTAGGTCTAGTAGGAGCCTGAGCTAGGTTTGGGAAGCCCACTAATGGTGTAAGTTTTAGTCTTCACCTCGATCAAATCACCAAACCAATGAGAGCTCTCCATCTCATCTTTAGCTGGAGATGACATGTCTGATAACTGATAATAAATTAATTGCTCTCTTAATGATGACTGAAGCTGAGTTGTGATAACTCCAATCATCATAAGTGTTCCATGAGATGTCATTTAGCCTTTTATTTTACCGAATTTGGATTAATTTGGAGAGTTTTAGTTTTCTCCAAAATAATCATTTTTTTTTTTATAAAAATCATTTTTTTACTAAAAATCATATTTTTACTCAAAACTGACTTTTTTGAGTAAAAAGGCATTATGTGTCCGATTGCTGATCTGAAAGCTGGTTCTGACTGGCTGGCTGATCAAGAATGATTTTTGGCTTAAGGTTAGAGCCATCAGTCATTGAATTCGGAGTCCGGATCACGAACGGGTTTTTTCCATTTAATTTATGGAAAAATTAACCCAAAAAACTTCGGAAAAGTAATTAAAATTAAAAAATTAAAAAATAATTTTTCACTGTTCGAAAAAGATTTTTTCGAAATTTTTTTATGTGTCCAGATGACTTAGGACACGACCATGATCTATCTAAATAATGTCTAGTAGGCTTATAACACTCAGTTGGGCTCTAATAACCCCCCAAGGCCCAGAATTCAACATCGGGCATTCCAGCTTCGGAGGAAGCGGGAGAAAACCTCGTCAATTATACTCGACTGAAGGCAAAGCATAATTGTCAGGAGAAAAAAACTCCTTGGAATATCCTATTTGAGATTTTACGTCTCAAGAGACCGAACCACTCAAAAATATCCTACTAGCACATTTTATAACAAACCCCGCGGGGCCATGGTCAAAATTATTCAAAAGAAAAATTGACTAGCCAACACTGGCTAGACACAAAGGCAGATCATCTGATACACTGGAAACAAACATTTATCATGTTTGTAAAATGGCGGCTCCTCAGCTAATCCAATTAAGTGCAAAATTAGTGGATAACAAAGACAACTTTCAAAAGATTTCTGTTGCTGGTGTGCAATCGGCGGACAACAGTACCAAAGGTACAAAAATAAAAACCATAAAATTAAGTTAACTTAGGATAGGGTACCAATGGTCCAAAAATAAAAACCATAAAATTAAGTTGACTTAGGATAGGGTACCAATGGTCCAAAAATAAAAACCATAAAATAAAAGTCATCATGCTAAAGGTACACATAATAAGAGTGCTAGGACCAAGTAAGATAAAGGACCATAAGTCAACAAAAGGGGTCATAAAAAGAAGGTAAGACAACCCTCATACCCACAAGACCAAGGTGTACCATAAAGGTGGTCAAACAACGTCTCTTTTACCTCCATGACCAACAGGACCAAGGTGTACCGTAAAGGACCAAGGACTTTAATCTTTTCACTCTCAAGATATATTGTCATGTGCATTCCATACATCTTTATCATCATTGTATCAGGAGAAAATCCAAACTAGATGATGTGATTATCTAGTCCTTAGTATTGCTCCTAAGGGTTAGGTGCTAGTGACATCATCAAGGGGTGGCTAGTCCCTTGAGAAACAACCTAGCAATAATTGAATAGGAGAGAAGACATCACACATCATCATCTTGGTCAACTTGACCAAGATCCACCTGGTTAACTGACTAGGAATGTACTTGCAGGAAACTGCCTGGTCCCAGACTAGGAAGTCTTTGTCTCAACGTGCAGGATCTACTTGGACATCGTGTCCAAGAAACTTTCTGGTCACAGAACAGAATACCCTAGAGACATATAGAGGCCCTAACTGTTGATGAAATTGTCATTGATGCCAACATGGACTTGCAGTGATCCCACGGGATGTCATTGATGCCACCAAGTCCCACCTTGTAGTGCCTTGGACCCCTTACAGAGTGGGTTGGTGCCTTGAAGTACCTTGTACCCAGTTGACAAGGTCCCTGTACCCACAAGACTGGATCTTGATGCCACGACCTTGCTGAAGATGTTGAAAGCCCTAGATGGGTTGAAGAAGCCTTAGTTGAGATGGTCCTGAAGACCTTAAGAAATTAGAGAAGCCCTAGATGGGTTGAAGAAACATTAATGACCCATTCTATGGTTATTCATGCTATGATGATGTCATGGTACCCCAGAAGAAGACTTGGAAACCCCACAGGTAATATCATGATGGATTTTGACCCTTGGAGGTCTCCTAGTGTGGGTGAGGTGGTTGAAGAAGCCCATGAAGCCTCCTGCTTGATGAAGAAGCTCATAACTTGGTCCTTAAGCCCACAAGTTGGTTGAAGAAGTCTTAGTTGACATAATGAAGCTCTTGACATATTATGGAGCTCTTGAAGTGTGTATGGGACTTTTGCACTCATGCCCACAAGCTTGATGAAGACCTTGATGCATTATTGAAACCCTTGGTTGGTGTTGTAGCTCTTGATGCCATAAAAGTACGTGAAGAAGCTATCAAGAAGAATTCAAGTCATTTCATGACAGCATGCACAAATTGAAGAAAATATGAGTGAAAGACCTTGTCAATGCAAGTAAGACCCTCATAAGATGATGGCCCTCGTCATGCCCTTTCCAACGGTAGGTGGCACGTCACGTGGTTCCTCATGGTTGATGAGATATTAATTTTTGAAGTTGGCCAACCTAATTCCTCCAACGTTGACCATTCCTTAAATTAAAATAAATAAAATTTTGTTTATTTTAATACATGTCGGCTCCAAAATTTATGGTGGAAAAACCACTATAAATACCCCTAACAAATTTCATTTTGAGGTGGGAATTTGGGAAAGAGCTCTGAGGAAAAATTTGGAGGTTTGACTGAGGCAAATTTCGGAGGAGCAGTCCACTGAGGAAAACACAGGAGCAGTCTGTGTAAAACGCAGCAGCAGACATTTTTTGAAGTTTGATATATTTTTTTTAGTTTTTCGGAGATGAAAGCAGCTCGCTGAACTGAAGAAAAATTCGCTGAGAAGGAGCAGTGTCTGAGGAAATTCCGGGTTTGCAACAGTAGGAGGAGCAGTCTGAATTTTCGTAGCAGCACTAAGGTGATTTCAATGGTCTAGAAGCAGTTGACGAAGCAATAGATCTGAGCACTCAACAGTGATTTGTTTGAGGTTGAAATGTTGACATCACAGATCTGAGTTTTGTGTTGCTACTACCTTCATCTGAGGCTTCTACATTCTGAATTTGAACTTGCTTGGGGCTAAAACACAGTTCCTATACAGTCTAATTTTGATGCTGCTCCTTGTCAACATACAAACCCAAGTTTGACTCCAAATCTGTGGAGTATAGCAGCAGCTACAATACAGTGACATGTCTTTGAAAGAAGAGCAATGATGCACGATGGTTGAGATCTTCTACAGACACACACACAGCCCAGAACATTATGATGACATGATGATGATGCCCACTCATATGATGTTGATGATACTTTGTACATCGTGATGACACCTTGTACACCATGATGATGCCTGATACACTATAAAGATGATGCATGTCTGATGATGAGTGATAAGCAGAGATTAACTAGCAGCGTTGACCAGCAGAGTGATGAGTAGATTGACCAGAAGTAGATTGTTCAGCAATGGTTGATAAGCTGAGGTTAATGAGCAAAGGTTGACCAGTAGAGATCGAAGCATAGAGAACCTGGTGCAGCAGAGAAGTTCGTTGTTGAACAACAATTAAAGACTGTGACAGTAAAAGCTTGATGATGAAATAATCCAGTGCTGAACAGTAATATGGCAGGTTTTGACAGGCTGATTAGAGGGCAGAAATTTGTCTATATCTTGAGCAGAGGACAAATCATAATGAATTGACAAGTGACATGATGAGGTGATAGACAAGTGGTTTGTGGCAATCAATTGTTTTGATGAGCAGACTTTCATGAATAGACCTTGAGGATGTGAGCAGACATCCTAATGACAAGAAGTTATGGTAGTAATGATATGGCAGTGGTACACCAATCTTGAATTGACCTTACAGCAGTTATAGCAGTCTGATATGATATGACAAAGGATAGTGACAGGTTGATAACAAGCAACCAGTAAAGAAGACAATGATGATGATGACCAGGTTGATTGTTGTTTGACAGTCTGGTTTGTGAAGACCTTTATGTTTGGTTGATTAAGTTGACTGAGTTATGGGCAGACCCTTGTGTTTGACATGAACCTTGAGCAGATCTTGATGACTTGGCAGTGTTGAAGCGCTGGTGTTGATGAACAACGAAGATTGAGAAGTGTGTTGCAGCAGTATTGATGAGAGTGTTGAGCAGATGATCAGCAATATTGACCAGCAGCAGAACAGATTGAAGAAACAAGTAATGTTATTGTGATTAATGAGTTGATGTGACAGTGAGCTTTAATTGTAAATGCAAGCTTGTGTTGCTTTTGAGGTTAGGATACCTCAAACCCTTTTTAGCAGGGTCTAAGAAAACCAGGTAGGGTCCTGGATGCAGAGTAGGTGCTCTTTGTATCAGTAGGTGCTGATTTTACCTAACGATTGTAGCCAGACTAAAACTAATACAAAAAGATTACAAAATTATATGGTGTTGTGTTCTTTTGTGTTATGGTTCTTGATGATTCAAATGCTTATGATATGTGAATGATGAAGTGAAAGATGTTTATGAAATGATTATGAGATTGGTAGAATAATGAAATGATGAATTGGTAGTTAATTCTGACAAGTTAAGAAAAGTTGTAAAATTGGCTTCACACAGATTCACCCCCCCTCTCAGTGTCTAACAATTGGTATCAGAGCCAACCTTCGTCACAAGCCTAGCAAGCTTGAAGGAGATCCTTAGACACAATGGAGGAAAAGAAAGAGTCATCAAGCAATGACGTGCCTGTACTTGATATTACAGATTATTTCAGTTGGAGAAGCAAAATGAAGGCTTATCTGAAGAAGTTTGGTATTTGGGAAATTGTCATCAATCCACCCGCTCCATCAAACAAGAAAGGAAAACCAGCTGCACAGAAGGAAGCGAAGAAGGACAACACTACAGCCTTGAAGTTCCTCATGGATGGACTTCCTAGCTCAGTGAAGGAAAGTGTAGGAGAGTACACTTCGGCAAAAGACCTATGGTTCAAGCTGGAGAGTGAGTATTAGAAGGCAAGTCCAGAACCCGAAAAGACAGATCATAAATCAGAAGACAAGCCTCCAGAAGAGCTCAATCAAGAAGAAGATAAACAAGAAGAGGACTCTAGTAAAGGTATGGACTCTTGTGATTAGAATGATAGCTTGTGTGATGAAATTGAGAAGGTTCTTGCAGAAGATGATGAAGGGTTATCAAAGACTGCACATGAGATACATCTCACGTTGCTAAATATTGATCTCAGAGCCAATTGGTTCCTAAGCACAGTAAATCTGAACCAGAGTGATTTCACGAACTTCAAAAAGAAAATATTGGACTCCTTGAATAAATATCAGCAGAAGACCATGTCAATGAAAGTGTTGCTTCTAAAGCTCAAAGACAAGGACAAAGAGTTGCGAGATCAAATGAAAGACAAGGATGCTGAAGTTGAACAATTAAAGACTGAATTGATCAGTCAAAAGGAAGAATCAGAAAAGCCTGCTCAAGAGCTTGAAGAAACTAGAGAGGTCAATCATGATCTGAAGACTCAGTTGAAGGAAGCCAAAAGGACAGAAGAAATCTTGAAGAGTCAGCTAGAAGAAAAGGAGGAGACAGTCCAGAAGCTGGAATTGGAGGTAGTTGGTCTCAGGAAGAAAGGTAAGAAGAACAAAGCCTTGGTCAAGCTCCAGGACAGTTCAATTGTCCTAGATAAGATCTTAGATTGCCAAAGATTTCCAATCGACAAAACTGGTCTTGGTTACAAGAAGAACAAAGAAAAATTTGAAGATGACACTTGGTCTTTGAAGTCTCCAGAAGCAGCTCCATCAACGTCCAAAGCTGCTCTCCATGCACCTGCACATGACAACAAGGACTTTGGAAGTTCAAAGATGAAACAAGAAGTTAGGTCTATTCCTCAAAGCAACTTCATTAAAGAAACAACTACAAGACCCAGGTATGAAAGTGGCTTCAATGGTTACTGTTATTTTTGTTCTAACTTTGGTCATAAGGCTATGGATTGTAGATTCTATGGAAGAAGAAGGGCTGGAAGCCCTAATGTCTCAGTTAGATGTTGGACATGTAATCAAGTCGGACATGTTGCTACCACTTGTCACACTTTGAGATGCTACACATGTAGTGGGTTTGGTCACAAAGCCCGAGAGTGTGCAAGTCAAAGAAGTCAACCAAGGAAGAGTCCTTCCTACACATCAGCAAGAAGAATCAGTGAACCTTGGAAGACCAATGTAGGAATACTTGAAGATCAGAAGACAAATGTCTACAGTCAGGGATACGCTCAGGCATGGAGAAATGAAGCTAATCAAAGAAGTGTTGGAAGTTCCAACAGCTCAATCAGGTGCTGGACATGCAACAATGTTGGTTACATTGCTGCATATTGTCGTATGATGAGGTGTTATAGCTGCAGTGGCCTTGGGCACAAAGCTCAAGATTGTTGGAGTACACGGAATCAATCCTTCAGAAGTTACCTAGACAACTCATCAAGGAAAGCCAGTACAAATGAAGGAACAAATGCTCAAAGGACAGATGCCAAGAAGCAAGTATGGATGAGGAAGACAGAGCAGTTGCAGATAGGAGAGGTTGATCAGAGCAGGGAGGATGGCTTCCATACGGCAAGCCAAGTGTAAGGTCTCTCAAAGACCTTAGCACACCTTGAGTTCATAAGGCTGGAGGATGAACTCAACGAAGAAAGGATGGTTACTCCAGGTATACAGACAGGTCCTAGGATCGTGTATATTGACAAGGGGAGCAGTCAGCAGTGATAAGAGATTTCAGAGACAGGTATGTGGACACCCTTTGCCATTGATGCCAAAGGGGGAGAAATGAAAACAAAGGGAGAGATGAAGACAAAAGGGGAGCATGCTCATAGGGGGAGCATGAGTTGTTGTCATCAATGACAAAGGGGGAGATTGTTGATGAAATTGTCATTGATGCCAACATGGACTTGCAGTGACCCCACGGGATGTCATTGATGCCACCAAGTCCCACCTTGCAGTGCCTTGGACCCCTTACAGAGTGGGTTGGTGCCTTGAAGCACCTTGTACCCAGTTGACAAGGTCCCTGTACCAACAAGACTGGATCTTGATGCCACGACCTTGCTGAAGATGTTGAAAGCCCTAGATGGGTTGAAGAAGTCTTAGTTGAGATGGTCCTGAAGACCTTAAGAAATTAGAGAAGCCCTAGATGGGTTGAAGAAGCATTAATGACCCATTCTATGGTCATTCATGCTATGATGATGTCTTGGTTGTAGACACTGAGAGGGGGGATGAATCAGTGTGAAGCCAATTTTAAAATTTTCTTAGCTTATCACAGTTAGCTACCAATTCATCATTCCATTACTCTACCATAATCATTTCATAAACATCTTTCACTTCATCATTCACATAGCATAAACATTTCATTCTTAAAGAACCATAACACAAAAGAACACAACACCATATAATTTTGTAATCTTTTTGTATTAGTTTTGGTTCGGCTACAACCGTTAGGCAAAATCAGCACCTACTGATACATAGAGCACCTACTCTGCATCCAGGACCCTGCTTGGTTTTCTTAGACCCTGCTAAGAAGGGTTTGAGGTATCCTAACCTCAAAAGCAAGACAAGCTTGCCTTTACAATTAAAGCTTACTGTTACATCAACTCATCAATCACTTGTCTCTTTAAACTGCTGTCAACTGTCTCAGCTCATGCTCATCAACACTGCTCAACCTCTCTGCTCATCATATAATCTCTGCTGTAACACTCGTCAGTCATCTTGTTCATTTGCTCACTGCTTCTCATCATAGGTCTGCTCATCAACACTACTGTTGGCCATCTACTGCTGCAAATTATCCTCTGATCAGAACTTCTTCTGCTGGTCAACACAGCTCATACTGCTCATCATAAATGCTGCTCACAGTCAAGTCAACATACGGCTCCTATCGCTGATCATCAATCTCTGCTCTTTATCAATACTGCTGCTAAACAACCTTTGGTCAACACTTCTTGTCATAACATCAGGATCTAAACATGTCATCATCAAGGTTTGATCATTACCAAGGTCTGTAACATAGAGTGTACATCCTCAACAAGATCAACTCATCTCATCATTGTCACAGTTCATCATCAAGTTGATAGCTTTATCAACAAAGTCTGTCAAACATTAGTCTCCTGGACATGCCAACATAGGATATGCATCACCATGTGGTTTGCATTATAGTTTACATCATAGTGTATGACATGACAAGGCATAGGAGTTGTATCATCACTATGGAGTCAATATTGTTCACTCACTTCTGTACATACCACTCAGCATAAACAATTTTACATCACTTCAGATAAACCATTGCTACATCATTCTTGCACATCACAGATATTTTTGCATATTACTTTAAAATTGTTCATTGAGCATCACCCTGTATAAGCTTTCTGAGTACACAATTTCAGAGCATACATACCTTCATTTTAATCATTGCACTATTGTGTACTGTATTCATCATAAGATAAATATCATCACTTCTTTACTGTTCACACTTGCTCACACCTCACTGTAGGAATGTATATTATCATAAGGTAAAAGTATATATGTCATACCTTGTGCTTGTCAAACTTGTGTAACTGCTACCTCATTTAGGGCATTCAAAACTCTGTCTGCAAAACATATCCACTTGGACTGTGGATAAAGCCTACTTAATCAAGTTGAATACATGATCTTTGGATACCTTCCTCTGCTACTTTCGTCATCAAGGGTAGAACTTGACATGTGTCTACCACTTCTTGATTACTGTAGGGCTTTGTCTGAGAGCGGTGTTTGAAGGGCACTTTCTCACATTACTGTGTCCAAATTAAAGACTGTAACTTCACCACTGATATATAATTTGATATACCTTTTCAAAGATCTCAACCATTTGACAAATCAGACCTTAATCACCTTTAGCTACTGCTGCAAACAAACTCGGATGCCTTCATAGGATCACTTCTCCTCTTCATTATCATACAATAGTGTAAACTTCTCTAGCACATCATATAAGTCATCACTGAGCATTGCTGAACGTTTTACTGTGTAAACATCATCATACTGTATGCTAACAAGGTCACTGTGGAAGTGCCATTCCACTTGCAAAGACAAACTCGTGACTGTGAAAATCCTCTGCTGCTGGTCAATTTCAGAGCTTGGGAAACTTCAACTTAGTCTATCAGCTAAATGCATACATACAACACTGTGTATTCACAGCCATGTTCATGTCACTCCTTGGTCACGCGTTTTGTTCACTGATTAATGCCTTAATGTCTTCAGATATTGTCTTCTCTTTATACAGACAATAATTTCTGAATGTATACTAAAAAGAAACATGCTAGATAATCATACCTTCTTCAAACAAGACGGTGGATAGTTCATGCACCACTACTGAACCTTCATCACTGTTCATCTACAATTAGGGTTCGGACTGTATACAGCTGGTGATAGACCCCACAACAAGTCAAGGATAAGACTTTAATAAGCACTCTGTGAAAACGTATGTCTCCTTAGCTGCTCCAAATCGGGAGAAAAGACTGTGTATATTGAAGCAGTAACTCAGACTTGTGTAGATGATCTAAAAGTATTGTCTGTGTAAAACCACAATGTGCTGCTGGTGTAAAATGAGGACTATTTATGGGCTGAGAAAAGCCCTAATAATGGACTGTCATCTCTTCAAAATATCAGACTGTTTGTATGATAGAACCCCCAAAAATTATGACTGTTGAATCTCCTGCCACCTAGCTCAGCGAACTGTTCATGCCCAAACATCAGAGAAGACAAGACTGTAAGACTTGTTTTGCTGCCTTAAAAACTTCAAAGCTCCACCAAAAATTTCACTCAACAAGTTAGGGCCAGCTCCCACGAAAACTCAGTATACTGTTGCTGCTAAGAACAAAAAAAAATGACTGTCAAAATTCTGCTTCTTTGCTACCTCCGAAATTCCTTAGAGCTCCACCGAAATTTCCACACAAAAAAATGAAGATTTGTGATGGTATCTATACTAAATCTTCACCTTAATTTGGGGAGCCGACTTGTACTAAATTTAATAATTTATTTCTGGGCCGACTTCACAATTAACAATTTAAAAAAAATGTTCTGGGCCGACATACAAAAAAATATTTTATTTCACTGAGCCGACTTGACATATTTGTATTTTTAATTTTCCTTGTGGAGCCGACTTTGCACTTTGTATTTTGGATTATTTTGCATCATCCATGGGGGGTTATTTAGGGACTTGTTCATGAAGCAAGTATGGCAACAACAGTCACCAATTATGCCTTTGTTCAGCTGTCCCTTAATTCTTTTCTGCCTTAGAAGCTCTGTCTAGAAGAATCATTCTATGTTGAAGCCTATTGATGAGGATCTGGACTATCTTACTGGAACCCCCAGTCAGGAAATTGAACTCAGAAAGGGTCATTTCAGGACTTCTTCAGGCATCAACATCAAAATCACTATTGACAGCCAATGTTAACTCCAACAAAAATATATTCTAGTCAAATGAAGAGTGTGCCTAACTTCTAAGAGCGATTCCAATGTATACCACATTTCTGAATGCCCTTGAAGAACAAGACACATGCATAAGAGGCTACAGTCTTAGATTTGTATCTGCAGTTTAATCTGGTCACTTTGAGGCCTGGTGATTGAAGACGGAAGCCATAATTCTCAACCAACTTTGACAGTTAATTAAGCATCTGCAATCAACTATGGGTCATTAATGTTTCTTCAACCTATGAAGGGTTTCTCCATCGTCCATAAGGGCTTTAGCATCATCACCAAGGCTTTCATCATCATTGGCAGGGTCTTCAGTGCCATCAGCAAGGTCTTCAACATCTTCAGCAAGGACGTGGCATCAAGATCCTATCTTGAGAGTGCAAGAACCTTGTCCATGTTGGCATCAATGATAATTTCATCAACAATGGTACCCCAGAAGAAGACCTGGAAATCCCACAGGTAATGTCATGATGGATCTTGACCCTTAGAGGTCTCCTAGTGTGGGTGAGGTGGTTGAAGAAGCCCATGAAGCCTCCTGCTTGATGAAGAAGCTCATAACTTGGTCCTTAAGCCCACAAGTTGGTTGAAGAAGTCTTAGTTGACATAATGAAGCTCTTGACATATTATGGAGCTCTTGAAGTGTGTATGGGACTTTTGCACTCATGCCCACAAGCTTGATGAAGACCTTGATGCATTATTGAAACCCTTGGTTGGTGTTGTAGCTCTTGATGCCATAAAAGTGCGTGAAGAAGCCATCAAGAAGAATTCAAGTCATTTCATGACGGCATGCACAAATTGAAGAAAATATGAGTGAAAGACCTTGTCAATGCAAGTAAGACCCTCATAAGATGATAGCCCTCATCATGCCCTTTCCAACGGTAGGTGGCACGTCACGTGGTTCCTCATGGTTGATGAGATATTAATTTTTGAAGTTGGCCAACCTAATTCCTCCAACGTTGACCATTCCTTAAATTAAAATAAATAAAATTGTTTATTTTAATACATGTTGGCTCCAGAATTTATGGTGGAAAAACCACTATAAATACCCCTAACAAATTTCATTTTGAGGTGGGAATTTGGGAAAGAGCTCTGAGGAAAAATTCGGAGGTTTGACTGAGGCAAATTTCGGAGGAGCAGTCCACTGAGGAAAACGCAAGAGCAGTCTGTGTAAAACGCAGCAGCAGACATTTTTTGAAGTCTGATATATTTTTTTTAGTTTTTCGGAGATGAAAGCAACTCGCTGAACTGAAGAAAAATTCGCTGAGAAGGAGCAGAGTCTGAGGAAATTCGGGGTTTGCAACAGTAGGAGGAGCAGTCTGAATTTTCGTAGCAGCACTAAGGTGATTTCAGTGGTCTAGAAGCAGTTGACGAAGCAATAGATCCGAGCACTCAACAGTGATTTTTTTGAGGTTGAAATGTTGACATCACAGATCTGAGTTTTGTGTTGCTACTACCTTCATCTGAGGCTTCTACAGTCTGAATTTGAACTTGCTTGGGGTTAAAACACAGTTCGTATACAGTCTAATTTTGATGCTGCTCCTTGTCAACATACAAACCCAAGTTTGACTCCAAATCTGTGGAGTATAGCAGCAACTACAATACAGTGACATGTCTTTGATTGATTGGATTTCTCTTGCCCCCAACTTGGATTCTTGAGGCTTGGTCCTGTTGCCCACCTATTTCAACTAGGTGGCAACCTCATGTACATTGAAGATGTACATTCTGTGCAGTTTGTACCATGGAAAAATTCTGGGGATTTTTCATTCAGCAGGGCAATTATGCCCCTTTTGTACACGAAATGTCCGCTCCCCTGCGTTGGACAATTAATGTAACTTTATATGTTAGCATGGGTCATTCCTCTAAGGATGTCACCATGGATTTTATTATCAGGGAAGTCCTCTTCACCGAGTGTTTTTTTCCCCTTCCAGTTAATTTTGTTAATTAACAATTTTAATTGGTTGGGTTTTTCACTCACAAATCCTCCAAAGTGGTGAATTGGCGTTTTAATAATCAAGCCCATGAGGTGGCTAAGGTTTCAAGTTGTTGTCCATGACCATGCTAGCCATATCTTGTAGTCTTGCGGAATTTCGTTAGGATTTTAATTTCTATTTTGATTTTTTCTTAATTAATTAATTTTACCATTTGGTGGTTAATTAATTAAGTTTCGATGTAATAATGTAATTTCTTGAACCTTGGCATTTTGTAATAGGGGCTATGAATGCAAATGAAAAAGCTATGACACCCCCTAAGCCATTGGTCCAAGTCTCATGTCATTCTGACAAGGAGCTGGGAAGTTAGACCAATTTTGGCTAAGACAAGGTTTTTTTTTTTTTTTTTCCCCTAGGAAATTAATTTAATTTCCAAGGGTGAAAAATTAAATTATTTGATTTTGAAGGAAAAAATCAAATAAGGCCATGGTAATTAAGTTTGGGAGGTGGCTAATCATAGTTAATTTTTAATTAAATAAACCCCCCCATGGTCAAAATAAATTTTTGAAGATTTCCCAAGTGGGGTGCCCCTCTTGTCTTAATAAAAGATAAAAAAATAAAATATTTAAAGTAAAAGATTAACAAATTAAAAATTAAAAATTAAAAAAAAGAATAAAAATCAAAATTTAAGTCAAAGAAAGCTCCAGATAAAAAATAAAATAAAAAAAGATTTAAAAAAAAATAAAAATAAAATAAAAGATTAAAAATTAAAATTAAAATAAACGATAAAAATAAAAATAAAAGATAAAAATAAAAATAAAAGAACAAAGATAAAAATAAAAGATAAAAAATAAAAGATTAAATATAAGATTAAAACTTGAAAATAAAAGATTAAAATATTAAAAAATAAAAAGATAAAAATAAAAAATAAAAAAGATAAAATAAAGATTAAAAATTAAAAATTAAAAATAAAAGATTAAATAAAAGATCAAAATATAAAAGATTAAAAAATTAAAGATAAAATTAAAATTTGAGTCAAAAGGGGGCCCCACTTAAGTCATGGAAACCCTAGATCTAAGGGTTAAGCTTTATTATGACATGGATCTATCTTTTTGACCATTGATTTGAAAATGCACCCTTGCTTATGATTGGTGGATGGCTTGCAAAGTCAACAAACCTAGATCTAGTGGTGGAGATCTAATCTAGATCTAGATTGAATCTTGGCCATTGATCTTCAAGGGGTTGGGGTTGCTCCTCAACTATATAATGAGGGTCTCACTCCCTCATTTGGAAGCTCTCTCTCATGCTATTGTTATGCTGCTGAAATCTTTACCTCTTCTCCTCTCATATTCTCTCAAGCATTTGGCCTAAGCCTCTTGCTATTGTTGTATTGAATCTTGCCCTAGTTGGGCTATAATAGAAGAAAGCTTTGGAGGCAAATTGTTGGTGTGGATCTCTCATTTCATGCTTGGATTAGTGAGGTAACCTTGTGGATTTATCAATTATTGTTGCATTTGTTTAGCTTGGAAGCTCTCCACGAAGTATTTTGTGGAGAGACTTGTGGGTAGAAGTACTTCTATCTTCATTTGTGAGTAGATTGGTAAGATTCTACAAAGTATTTTGTAGGATTTATTTTTGTGCTCATCTCTTTGCTTACTTGTTGCAGCTCTAATAGATTTGTTTTGCAGGGATCTAAAGCTAAGAAGGGCTCCTCCAAGGGTTTCTTTCTTCAAATTTGCATTTTCGTCCATATTTCTCTCTCCTAAAACTGAGTTTTATTCACTATATAGTGAATAAAACCCTTGTTTTAGGGCTTTCTTCCATTGTAGATTAGTATAGAGTTTTAAATCTGCTGTTAATACACCATTTAGATGCCCAAAAGTCCATTTTCAGAATATTAAAACTTCTTTTTTTCAAAAAATTCATGTTCAGATTTTTTAATAAAATTTCTGGGTTTTATACTAATCTGTGCTAACTTTTTGATTTAGTTTTCTGCAGTAAATTCCAGCAAGTAAAGTTGCTGGTTTTTTGCAGGTTTATGCACAAAAAGAGGGGGTTATGCTGCCCAAATTTGCTTAAAAAGCCCAGAAAAGATTGGTCCAAAAGAGGCCCAATAACCACATTTCTTCTCTTCTCTGTTAAAGATTGTAAATCCCAAAAGAGAAGTTCTCTTTGGGGTGTTCTCTAAAAGGCTTTGTAAATCTGTATATGAGTAGTGTAGAGGTAGCATAGATAACTAGTTGCTTAGATTTACTTTTATGCAATTTTTATTTCCGTTTACCCACTTTCCCTTAAGGGATTGAAGTGAGGTTAGTTTAGTCATTTTTATTTCTGTTTACCCACCAATCTCTGTGACAGACCACCATCTCTGTTACAGAGATTGTTGTGTGGTTAGAATTTTGTTTTAGCTAATTGTATTTAATTAGTATTTCTGTTAAAAGAGTAATCAAACAACCCACGGATCCGGTGTATCCTCTGCCCACTTGTCATCTCCCTTTAGGGACTTCAAGTTGGGTATGAAAAGCAGGAGAAGTGGGGGCTTAGTTTAATTAGAATAACTTCCTTTTTCTGCTACAATCTTTCACATTTTGCTTTTCAGTCCAAGATCAAGTACCAGCATCTCTCATAAGGGATACTGCTTGGTTGATCTTGTTGATAGTATAAAATTAACCTTGCATGGTAATCACCAAGATTAAAACTTACCCTTAAAATTAACCAACAACGAATTTATCCCCTGTTCCTCTACTCGGTTATCACCCTTCGGGGTACTCACGAGATATGACAGGGGGTAGAGGAGTTTAGTTTAATAGGCATCCATCTTGTTATTTTTCCAGTTAATTAAAAACAGTGACCTTGGAAGCTAGTTGGAGTAGTAGACCGTGGGGGGTCTCTAGGCGTTCTACGTCCTCTTTGTTGAGCACCGGGGCATTGGGGTTTGACCTAGGAGCTACAGGTGGACTTGTTTCCATTGTTTTGAGCGCACCAGCATTCTTTCTTTGACTTGAGAAATACTAGATTGGGGTAGTCACACCACTGGTTCGAAAACTAAACTTCAAGAGGAAAAACCTTAATAAAATCTACCTAAAATAAACCAAGAGACATTGCAAAACCGGTTCTATAACATTTTCACCCCAGCAACATTTCACTCCAATATTGCACTTGTTTCCTTTCAGTTGTTGTTGCACCTGCAAAGCAAGCCTAATAATTATCTAACTTGTGGATATTAATCAATTGGTTTACATTTTCTGCTATTTATCTGAGCATTGTCAAGTTTATTTATACTATTGCTGCTCAACTGTTTAATACTGTTCATATTGCTCAACTGTGATTATATTATTTTCATTTACCTTGATAATATTGTTCATAAATCTTTCATAACTGTGTATATTGTTCATAGTTTGTTTTCATCTCATTGTTAGATAACTTAACCTGTGGGATACATAACTTAGACTGCATCCATTGAAAGTTGCATTCTCTGACTCCATTACTTAGGCACTGGTTATATTAAAAGGATTGGTTGTCATTGAAATATTGCATTTTGCATTGGTTTGACTGTCATCTTTCAAAACCTTGGCCTCACACCTTAAAAAGATCCCTTTAATTTGTAATTAATTAATAAATCTGGAACTTAGTCTTCCGTAGGGACTTCCCCCCTTGGCTCTGTTGGGATCTTGCCTAAACGGAGGAGTTGTGGACTGTGGTGACAGTGGTCCCCAGCTCTCGCTTGCCCCCAAGGACACACATAGCAGGTTGTGATTTTCCTGTTCCTTAAAGTGTGAATTAGGCGGCAACAGGTCCTTTATTTGACTTGGGGTGATTGTTAGATAACTTGGTGTTCTATTTGGGATAGGCCTATCCCTAGTGTCTATGTGGGACTGGTGCGTTTAGAGACTTCAGATCAAGATGCATGTATGGCATCACAAAGATCTTCCTTTTGCAGGGAAGCTGACAGTAGTTGATTGCATTCACTAGGCCTCTCAGTTAGGGCTCATTTTATACAGTTGGAGCAGATTTTGTGTTTATATTTAGTGAAGTATGGGGGGTATAGAGGTTTGCCTCTAGTTGCTTGGGATTGTTACCATCTAAGTTGTACATGGTGGATTTTTCAAGCAAGCCGACAGGGTTTGAACTGTTGATTTTTCTTAGCAGCATCGAGAGCCATTCTCTTAGGAGAATGGGGACACCTGGTCTGGGACCACGGTGTGGACTCAACCTAGTGTTCAGTGATCATTTTGTTGAATGATGATATCTAGTCTTTGACTATGATATGGACCCAGCTCTGCCGTGGGGGGACTCAACCCTGTGTAGAGTGACCATTCTATTGAATGGTAGACATTTGGTCCGGGACCACGATGTGGACCAATCTAGTACTGGTAGACTCAACTTAGTTCTGAGTAGCCATTCTCTTGGAGAATGGAGGTGCTTGGTCTGTTACCAAGTATTTGACCTAGGGTCAAATTATGCAGCCCATGGCTGAGGCACCTGGTCTGTTACCAAGAAGACACTATAAGCCCTAGACTTGGTCTAGGCATGTGTGACACTTTGACCTTTGATATATCGGCTTTGTGTTCTTCTCTAAGGCTAAGCTACCCTTGGTTAAGATATCCTAGTACCTGATCTTGGTGTCACACAAAGTGTGAGATAAAAACATTAGTAACTCTCTTGGTTTATGGTGATGTACTTTGAATAGAATTAAAAGACCATAGGGGCACTTGGAAAAAGGATAAAAGAAAAAGTAAAAAATACATAAGGATTTTTGGACCACAAGAAAAATGACCACAGGTAAAAGTCAAAAATATATTAGGACTTTTGGTAAAAGTAAAAAATACATAAAGGACCTTTTTGAAGGTTAAAGGTAAAAGTGAAAATTAGAAAAGAATAAAATAATATTATTTTGTTCTTTCTAATTTTGGTCCACTTACAGATGACTCAAGGATATAAAAGAAGATCTAGCCAATTCATTATTACACACACTTGCTCTTACAGGTACTGCTGCAAATCAGAAGATCTAACAGGTGAAGAAGAAAGTTTATGATTGTGCCCTAGCATGGATGAGTCTAACTAGGGCATCATCATCCACTTGAAGACAAACCATAAGCTAGGGTTTCTACCATTTTTCTGTCATAAGGGTTCTATCAAACCCTCATCTTCAACACAAAACTTCTCCGGGGAGCCACCTTAAGCATCCTCTCTCCTCGAGTAGCTTCCTCTCCATTTTTGGGCAGCTCACTCACAGATCGGGTGGTTGGTTTCTTGTTCGGGAAGCCTTCTATCTTTTACGAGCTGCTCCCATTCTCTCTTGGGCAGCCACTTGAGGGATTTGCCCTCTCGGCACCTCCAGGTAGCCTTAGCAGGCTTACCCGGGAGGGCTAAGGCCCTTACGACACCCTCGGGTAGCCCGTGAGGGCTGCAGTGGCCTAACAATCCCTCCAGGCAGCTCGAAGGAAGACATGTGAGGGTCCTGTAGCAGCCGTAGGCTGTCGGGCCTTCAACAGGCCCTTGGGCCAGCCTGATAAGGCCTTGGGCCAAGGCTGCTAGCCCTCGGGCAGTAGCAGGGCTGCCAAATAGGGCAACCGAGAAAGGAATCCGGGCTACAGAGGCCAGATCATGCAGACAAGGCAGGCCACAGGCAACAGGCAAGGAAAAATAGGCAGACGGGTAGGCAGCCGGGCAGAGGCAGAGGTCCGGGCTGGTGTACGGTCGGGTAAACAGACAGGGCAAGACAAATTCAGATTTGGGCAGTTGACAGTCTTTTCGAGAAGGAGAGAGAAAAGGGTCATAAGCCCTAATTTCTGGAAAAGCCCTAATTGGGCATTTTGATGTAAATTGGAAAATTGATCTTCTAATATTGTGGTTAACCCTAGTGGGGTTTGTGGAACTTTTTGAAGAATTTCAGTGATCTCATTTATGAGATGAGTTACTAATGCTTTTTGGGGTTTTTGTCCTTTAAAGGTTTTCCCAATGAAAATTCTTGTGTCCATTATGTTGATGTGATTGATGTTATTCTACTGCACTTATCATTTGTTTAAAGTTAGTCTGCAAATTTTTTAAGTATTCATCCTAATGCTAAAATTCAACATGGTATCAGAGCTTAGCATGTGAAAACATTGTAAAGGGACACCTCTATTGTTTTCCTTGACCTTGGGATAAGATTTGCAGACTTAACATTTGACTAAGTTGCAGAGATGGATGTCAATGTTTTCAGACCGGAAGAGAAGCTCTATGGTTCAGCCAACTACAACTCCTAGAAGGCCAGGTTAATAGCCATTCTAGAAGAGAATGACTTGGATGACATTGTTTTTAATGTCACTGAAGAGCTAACATCTAATGTTGGTAGGTGTTAAGTATAACTCCTGATTCAATATTATTCCAATGCCAATGCATATATTTATACAATTGATATGACGGTTGTGTTTCACCTTCCGCCCAGCGTTTTCGGCTTCCTACTATTCAGATTTATTTATTTATTTACAATATATAATCCCTACGGATTATATTCTAACAATCCCCCTCTTAATCT
>LPNX011120127.1:0-34161 GCA_001517045.1 Pseudotsuga menziesii | reverse complement strand
GCATTGCTTATAGTGAGACCCTATACATAATTCCTTTCAAGGATAAACACAATGATGATAATGATGAAGACAACAAAGATGATGGTGATGATGACAACAACAATGATGATCATCATCATCCTTGTCATTGTCATCATCATCATCTTCGTCGTCTTCATTAATATCATCATCATCGCCGTCTTCATCATCGTCGTCATCATGATATTATTCATCATCGACATCTTCGTTATCATCATCATCATCAACGTCTTTGTTATCTCCATCATCATCTTATTCATCGTCATCATCATCAGAGTCTTCATCTTCATCATCATATTCATCATCAACATCATCGTCATCCACTTCATCAGCATCTCCATTATCATGATCATCATCATCTTCATCATCATCATCATCATTTTCATTATCATCGTCATCGTCTTCATCATCATCATCATATTTGTCATCATCATCATCGCAACTTTAGGGGGAGCTCAGTGAATGGAGACGTCTACATGATATGGGGAACAACCAGTTAAGTGAAAAATTAAGGATTGATCCTAACACCCATTCCAAGGACTAATTTTACAATTCAATATGATTCAAGGAAGTAGTAAAAAATAAAATACAACTTTTTGGGCCCTGTGAAGCCTCCTATTCTTATATTTGTGCACACGAAGAATCAAGACTTATGGACCTAGTCGGGTGTCTTAAAAGAGGAAGATCCAAACTTAGAAGTTTGGTAGTTCCATAAAGTGCATTATTTATAGGAGTGAATAATCACTCATAACCATTCTATTATAATGTTTATGAAGCCTAGAACAATTTAGTGAATACCAAAGTAAACATCTTGTCATCACATCATCATCATCATCATCGTTGTCATCTCCTTCTTAGTGAATTCCAAACTCTCGGTACATGGTGACCATGTTCAGTGGAAACCAGTAGGAGTGAATGCTCGTGCTGGGGTGGCGAGTGTCCAAATTCTTCATCACATCATTTGTGAACTCCAGCTCCCAACTTTATCTGAGGTGGTGAGGAGGTGGAAGACACCCCCATTGTATGACCTGTAGGAGAAACCGCACCATGGGAGGTGGGGAAGTACAAAGTTTCCCTTATCCAAGTCCCCTCATACAACAATATTACAATGAAAGAGGGGGTTTGTAGAAAAGGAAAAGCATGGAAAGGATATAAACTCCTCTACCAGTCTAGAAACCATGAAGAAAGGTGCCTTTGAGCACAAAATTACACACACCCAAGAAAGGACACGTTGTTGATTCGATAGACAGATGAGTGGCTGATTCGAGTCAGCAATGAGTCATCAGAAGCATCCTTAGTGTCGTTTTCACGACCTACAAGCCCAGAAATAGAAGCGACATGCTGCCATCCAGACCGAGCACACACATTAGCTCCATATATAATGTCTATTTTAATATATGTAAACTGTGGAAGTAGTACCACGCTCTAAGTTGTTAGTAGTTGATTATAACTGTAAACAGTTTCATGTCCTATTTCAAGGATTAGCCTCGAGGACTGAGATAGTATAAATTTCTCCCCACAAAGGGTAGAAGGCTTGGGAATTTTCAAGAGTAGAGGCTCTCCACTATAATGTGTTTCAAGCTTTCTAGATATATGTGAATAAAATTGCAGAGGAATGATAATCCTTTTAGGGCAAAGATTCCTCTGTCTTCTTTTTCTTCAATAAGTCACTTCTTTACGTGAATTTTTATCCTATTTTTCATTCCAGTTTGTATTTGCTTTTGATGTTTGAGCATTAGTGTATATATGGTCCAGAATTCGTCATTAGTGTATATGGTCCAGGCCTGCCAAAACAAGGTTTTTCACTAGTGGATGTAAAAATGGCTAAGTAGCCTCAGAAAGATGCCCCGCCTAAATTATGGGTTAGAGTAAATGCCCGCAACACATGGGGTTCTTGTAGATTGGTCTTTGGCCTACCTAACCATGTCTTCAGATTGTCTTGGAAGTGGATGAATAAAAAGTTGTGGACCTGCCAAAAGGGTGTTTTAGGCAGATTAGACCAAGTTGAGAAACAGGTCTAAGTATGGAATTGGTGTTAAATCTGCCCAAGTGGCCTTAAGGAAATTCCCACCATGCCTCATAGGATGATGTGGAAAATGTATTGAGAGTGTGAGTCACTAGAGTGTTGTATGGATCATACAACTATGTCACTTTCCTCACCAAACTACAACATATATTTAAGGAAGAATTGGTCCCAGTATCCTTAGTCAAAATTGGTCCCAGCAGCCTTAAGAGAATGCCCACCACAATTCATGGTTTGAGAAGAATGCTCACACCATGGTACCATCCTATGGCTAGTTGGTTTGGATACCTATTAATGATTTGAGTTTTCTTTAATATTTCTTGAGGAGAAAGATACAAGCCTGCCAAAACAGGGTGTTTCACCGATGGATGCAAAAATGGCTTAGTAGCCTTAGAAAGATGCCCACCCTAAATTATGGGTTAGTGTCAATGCCCGTAATAGACGGGGGTCTTGTAGATTGGTCTTCGGCCTACCTATTCATGTCTTCATATTGTCTTTGAAGTTGATAAAGAAAAAGTTATGGACCTACCAAAAGGGTGTTTTAGGAAGATTAGTCAAAATTGTGAAATTTGAATGGAATTGGTATTAAATCTGCCTAAGTGGCCTTAAGGAAATTCCCTCTATGCCTCATAGGATGATGTGAAAAATGTATTGAGAATGTGAGTCTCTAGAGTGTTGTATGGAGCATACAACAATGTCACTTGCCTCATAAGAGAGTCTTTAAGGAGGAAGATGTCAACCTTCCAACTTCGTGAAACTTTGGAAATTGAGTAAGTATGAAAAAGTAGTCAAAACTACTCTAAGAGAATATAAATGCATGCCATAATTTATAGGAGAATATAAATGCCCACATCACATGGGGGTCTTGTAGATTGTTGTTTTTCCTACCTGATCATGTCTTCAGTTTTTCCTAAAAGAGCCTGAGGGAGAAGTTATGGACCTGCCAAAATAGGGGTTTGTGCCAGAGAAAGCAAAAATGGCTAAGTAGCCTCAGAAAGATGCCTACCTTAAATTATGGGTTAGAGTAAATTCCTGCTGCACATGGGGGTCTTGTAGTGTGTTTGTTTTTATACCTAACCATGGTATTATCTCTCCTTAAGCATGTCTGAAGACAAAGTTATGAATCTGCCAAAATGAGGTTTTAGAATAAATTTTGGAGAAAGTCCTAAAAATGACCAAGTGTTGGAAAACTGGCTCAGGTAATCTTAAGAAATGCCTGCCACAAATTGTGTGTTGAAGAAAATTCCTGCACCATATGGGGGTATTGTATATTGATATTTTTCCTACCTGATCATGTCTTCAGACGGTCTTGGAAGTAGCTGAGGAAGAAGCTATGAACCTGCCAAGACAATGTTTTAGGAAGATTGGACAAGCCTAAGAAAATTGTCCTAGTGTTGCAAAAATTGGCTCATGTGGCCTTGGAAACATGCCCGTTGTACCTTATAGGTGTATGATAAAAATTATCTGAAGTTATCATCCTATAGCTTGTTGAAGAGGCTATCTCACCATGGTCTCAGTTCTCAAAGAAGATGCTTGATGACAAAGATAATGGTCTACAAAAACAAACTTTTGGGTTGTTTTGCACTATTCTAGTACTGGAAAAAATGCCTCAGTGGCCTCAAAGAAATTCCGACCCTATCTCATTGGATGATGAAAAAAATAATATGAAAGTGTTAGGATATAGCTTGTTGATGGGTGCATCTAACCATGGTTTTAGTTATCCCGTTGAGTGTTTTATGACAAATATATAAATCTTCCAAAAGTAATAAAAATATTATTTTGCATTTTAAGAACACAAGAAAATTGGTTGTTAGATTCGGGAAATTGAAAAAGAATTTTGAAATGCCCGCATGGAGGGGTTATTTTGATAATTAAATTCATCAGGTAACATAGTCATGTTCCTTGGTGAATTGAATATCACTAGTACAAAGTGAGGAATTAGCTACTAGGTGACTAAAAATTTAGTCACCACAGTTTTTTCAAGTGATTTACTACTAAATATGAGTAATTTTTATTGATCCAACTATAAATGACTAAAATTAACAACTAATTTAGTCACCAGTTAATGAATATGACTAGATAATAAGTGACAGAGTTAAAAATGACTAACATAAATGACTAATTTAGTCACAGCATAAAAAATGACTAGCTAAAAGAATATGAATTAGTCATTTTTAATTGTGTCGTGGTAAATTACAAATTTGACAATATTGAAGTGTAAATTTTCAACCTTCTATTAGTAAAATTGGTGTCATACACCTCGATCTTCAGATATCCAACAAATCATTTGCATGAATTTTCTCTTGACCATCTTTATCCCTACTGAACCATTGAATTAGCAAACCCGGTTAAGCACATTCGAAAAGGAGTATTATGAATTAGGCACTAGACCCAGTACCATATCAATACATAGCTAGAAGCATCATAGCTGTACATCCCCTCGAGTATCGGTCATTCGAATGTGCCTCCTCCACGTAGACTTACCAAATGCATGTCCAAAAAACCACGTCAACTTTGGATCTATGGGCTAAAAGTATCATTTGACCCCTGCTCCCCTGTTTTTGCACTCGATACCCTATTTTTGCAGATGATAGGCCGGTTTAGGATCTCGCAGTGACTAGTCAGAGCACTTCAAAGGTATGGTTCTTGCTGCTCTGATCATGTTCATCACTCCAATCGATAACCAATTGTAACTATGGATTTTTACACTAGGTTTCAATGCTACCACTAGAGTTACCGATTCCACTTTACATTCTCAATTATCACCATCTCCAACCTATGCTCTCATAACCATATGCATTTTGAGCTTGCAGCCTAGGAAAAGCATGAGCACCCTCCTCCAATGCCACTATTTGTAAAGGTCACTGATTTTTGTGCATCGACATTCCTCACACACTCCAAATTAGGAAAAATGAAGCAGACATTAAAAGATTAAGTGATTAAAATTTGCAAGAAGGTTTACTTGTTACAGATGTCATTGTAGATAGAGCAAGGGTCGAACGATACCTTTAGCCCATAGATCCAAAGATGACATTTTTTTTTCATGCATTGGATGCATTTGGTAAGCATACATGGAGGAGGCGCATTCAAATGGCCGGTTCTTGAGGGGATGTAGGGCCCTCATATGTGGATGTCGTCATCCCTAAGAGTATTGATAGGATTTTCATATCGATTGTAGTCGATGATTTGGACGAGAAGTGGCAACGAGGTCGACCAAATTTCGAGCCAAATCGTCAACTCCTTAAACTACTCCATATATAAAACTAAATAACTTATATGATAATTATTAAAAATATATAATATATAACCAGTTAACATAATTTATATAATAAAACAAAAAATATAAAAAAAATGAAAAAATATAAATGTTGTCGATCCCAAGAGTTGATACACTCGATGTTTGTACTTCATGTAGTCGATGTCAGGTGGCGATGTTGTTAATCAATCCAAGTATGCATAAAGAGTCAATGCCAATACTCATTATGATACTCCATGCAGTCGATCCCAGAGTTGATATAGGATTCGATGCCTTCTTATCCAAGGAAGTATTCGTTAGATTATTTTTATTGAGGGCGATTCTTATAAACCTTGGTGTCAGTAGTTTTACCTCCGGGTGCCTATTTCAAATGGGGATAATAAAAATAAAACAAAAAATATAAAATAAACAATCAATATATATATAATAAAATAATTAAAATAAAACAAATCTATATAACTTATATAACCAAATAATAAAAATAAAACAAAACCAAAAACATCTATATAATTTAAAAAATAATAAATAATATATATATATATATATATATATAAAGAAATAGAAAAAATCTATTTCCATGTGGAGCTCGATATATATATATATATATATATATGTAAAGAAACAGAAAAATCTATTTCCATGTGGAGCTCGACCCAACTATGACCTAACTAGTTTACCAAACAGTTGTGCACCCACCTCTATGGAAACGACATTCATGGCCGATGGCTGATTTTTCTTAACCACCATCCTTCAATTCCGATTACTGTTCAACCTGCTATTTCATGTCAAATAGCTTATCCATTGGTGCCAAACATTGGAGGTTTTGGTGGGTTATGGATATAGATATTGGTAATACCCGTTGAGGAGATTGGGATTGATATTAACCACTATTGAGAGTTTACAATTTCTCTATTTAATTGCCATAGCTGCCATGGATAATGAAGCATTGAAGAGAACCTTGAGGCTTTTGAAGAGGCGCGCCACGAATTCTGCACCTCTAGTGTCAACATCACCTTCTTTCCTTACAAAATTCCTTACTTCAATATAACTGCCCTAATACTATTATCGAGAAATAATAGACAAAACCTTAATGTTTCCGTGAAAATATTTCCCACTGCGGGCTTCCATCCGATACTCTGCTTCGAACACTAGAGTTGCTTCTTCATTTTCCATATCTCCATGTCTCTGTTGGACTGTGTCTTCTTCCATAGCCACTTCCTCTATGGAGCTGACTGAGTCTTGATGGAGACAAGTCTTTGAATTTTAACATTTGGCTAAGTCTAAACTGCAACAATTTTCTTAATTTGTTCACCTTGTATTGCCACTTTGACTTCCAGCACTGAATTTCGAACCAGTTGAAATTGTAATTGTGAAAACAATATATTGTTGAAATGGGATACTACTACTTGAATATCTTCAGTCTTGTGCACCATCCTTCTTATTACCATGCATTTTTTTTCTATTTTACATGAAATATGACTTATATTCCTATGACCATCCATTGTAGCAGAGGTAGTCTCACAACTTTGTGAAGCTAGGAGGGTTTCCACCCAGAGCAATGAGGAAATGCAGTCTCAAAAAATTGGATACCCAAGGTCTCAAATGTTCCTAAAACAAAACAGACAAACTGAAAATCATGTTGGATTACCTTCTCCCATGTCGCAAAATGCCTTAGGTCAACAAGCTGGACCATTGCAATGAAGAAGAGCCCAAATTGTTGTCAATCTGTTCTAAGATTTGGTGTTCTCTTGTAGTCTAAACTACAAAACCTCTTCACATATTTACTCAAGTATGCATATACATCCACTGCCTCCCCTTGATGCTGAGCTATTTTGAGTTCTACATATCTCTACTCAACTACTAGGATGCATAGTAGTGTTGACAAAATGAACAAAAACCCCACATAAGCCTGATATATCTCACCTCTGCTAGGATAACCCACCTCATCACCGATAAATTCAATCCGCTTCCCAAGCAAGAATACATAAGGAAGAAGTTAATCTCCATTTCACGTGGCATGGTGAACTTTCCAACTTGTCCTACAATTTGAAGTGAATGCAATTCCTAATGTTTATATTGTCAATATTCCTGGGTGCAAATCAATGATAAGATCCACATATTGTACCTAAAATCCCTGATTCTATAGCATACCCTTATTTACCATTGAATCCGTGTCCTTTTTTAATGATCAGACTCATTAGAGGATTTGATAGTATTCCCCAAGTGAAAATACTTGCAATTCTTTGAATTATAGGTTTAGAGATCATTCTTGCAAGACATTACAGTGCAGAGGGAGTAAAGCCTCTAATTTTGCAAATTATAATCATCAAGTCTTCATTAGCAACATGTTTCTAAATCTGCCTCGCTCTTAGAATTTTTATCACTTGATTTAAAGCTAATGCTTTTGTGTTAGTATAGGTGGTCACCGTTAACCACCAAGCATAAGTCAATTCTCACTGTCCCTTAGGATTGTAAACAAACATCCCCCTCCCTCCCCGCTATAGGTTGAAACCTGAGGACATATATTTGATTTTTCATGTACTGTTGGTATTTCTTTGAAAGCAGTCACACTCGACATCTCATCTATCATTTTTGTTTCCCTTTTGATAGTGTTCAAGTAAATGAAATGAATGCAAGTACATAATTTAATTAGATTTTGGATTTCATTAATAAATATTGGGTTTCCATTGTATTTTTGGACTCTTGGTAGATATAATAGATTTATTCAGGGAGTGCAGTCACGAGAAATTAAAATATATGAAAATTGATAGATGTATGTCTATAGCAAGCATTACCCTTACATTTTTCTTCACAAAAATGAATGCCTTATATCAATATAACTGCCCTAATACTATTATCGAGTAATAATAGATAACACCTTAATGTTTTAGTTAAAATCTTGCCCACTGTGGGATTCCAGCTGATTCTCTGCTTCAAACAATGGAGTCATTTCTTCATTTTCCATATCTCTATATCTCTATTGGATTGTGTCTTCCTCCATAGCCACTTCCTTTATGGATTTGACTGAGTCTTGATGGGGAGAAGTCTTTGAATTTTAACATTTGGCTAAGTCTAAAACTGCAACAATTTTCTTAATTTGTTCACCTTGTATTGCCACTTTGACTTCCATCACTGAATTTCAAACCAGTTGAAATTGTAATTGTGAAAACAATCTATTGTTTAAATTGGATACTGCTACTTGAAGATCTTCAGTCTTGTGCACCATCCTTCTTATTACCATGCATGTTTTTCTATTTTCCATGAAATATGACTTATGTGCCTATGACCATCCATTGTAGAAGAGGTAGTCTCACAACTTTGTGAAGTTAGGAGGGTTTCCACCCAGAGCAGTGAGGAAATGCAGTCTCAAAATATTGGATACCGAAGGGCTCAAATGTTCCTAAAGAAAATTAGACAAATTGAAAATCAAGTTGGATTACCTTCTCCCATGTCCCAAAATGCCTTAGGTCAATAGGATGGACCACTTCAATGAAGAAGAGCCCAAATTATTGCCAGTCTGTTCTGAGCTTTGGTGTTCTCTTCCAGTCTAAACTGCAAAACATCCTCACATATTTCCTCAAGTATGCATATAAATCCATTGCTTCCCCTTGATGCTGAGCTATTTGGAGTTCTACATATCTCTACTCAACTGCTAGGATGCAAAGTAGTGTTGATGGATTGAAGAAGCACCCCAGAAAAGCCTGATATATCCCACCTCTGCTGTGATAACCCATCTCATCGCCCATAAATTCAATCCGTTGCCCAAGCTAGAATACATCAGGGAGAAGTTAAACTCCATTTCATGTGGCATGGTGAACTTTGCAACTTATCTTGCAATTCATGGTGCATCCAATTCATAATTTTTATATTGTCAATATTCCTGGGTGCAAATCAGTGATAAGATCTGCGTATTGTAATGGAAACCCTTAATTCTATAGCATACCCTTATTTTCCATTGAATCCATGTCCTTGTTTAATGATCAGACTCATTATAGGATTTGATAGTATTCCCCAAGTCAAAATACTTGCAATTCTTTGAATTCTAGGTCTATAGATCATTCTTTCAAGACATTACAGTGCAGAGGGAGTCAAGTCTCTAATTTTGCAAATGATAATCGTCGAGTCTGCATTAGCAATAAGTTTCTGAATCTTCCTGGCTCTTAGAATTTTTATCACTTGATTTAAAGCTAATGCTTATGTGTTATTATAGGTGGTCACTGTTGACCACCAAGCATAAGTCAATTCCCACTATCCCTTAGTATTGTGCCCCCTCCCTCCTTGCTACAGGCTGAAACCTGAGGACATATATTTTATTTTTCATGTACTGTTGGTATTTTTTTGAAAGCAGTCACACTCGACGTCTCATCTATCATTTTTGTTTCCCTTTTGACAATGTTCAAGTTAATGAAATGAATGTAAGTACATAATTTAATTAGATTGTGGCTCTCATTAATAAATATTGGTTTTCCATTGTATTTTTGAACTCTTGGTAGATATACTACATTTATTCAGGGAGTGTAGTCACGAGAAATTAGAATATATGAAAATTGACAGATGTCTGTCTACAATGAGCATTACCCTTACATTTTTCTTCACAAAAATGAATTCCTTACTTCAATATAACTGCCATAATACTATTATTGAGTAATAATAGATAAAACCTTAATGTTTTAGTGAAAATATTTCCCACTATGAGCTTCCAGTTGATCCTCTGCTTTGAACACTGGAGTTGTTTCTTCATTTTCCATATCTCCATGTCTTTGTTGGACTGTGTCTTCCCCCATAGCCACTTCCTTTGTGGAGCTGACTGAGTCTTGATGGGGAGAAGTCTTTGAATTTTAACATTTGGCTAAGTCTAAAACTGCTACCATAAGTAAAGGGTTAAGTGTCTGCAGCTAAAATTTGTTTATGGGTGTTGATTTTTGGAATGTTGAGTTTTGGACATTGTATATGGTGTCCTAAATGTTGGTAGATATTCTTTGAACGAATGGCTTGAACCTGCATGTCTGGTTAAAACTTTGCAAGTCATAGCTATTTCAGTCTTCAGATGATATAGGATATGAGGACTATCCATATCATTTGGATGTTTCCTGGATTGTAGAGGAATTCTTCTCTATTGCTATATTTTGATTCTTTGTTTTTTATTACCTTATAATTTACACTGTTAGAGTAGAATTTCCAATAAGCACGCCAAGGTAAGAGATTGAGTTATTTATGATTGGGAATTTCATAGTGGGTGAAGGTCTGGATTATGGATTACATTAAGATATTGGTATGTTTATAATACTCTTTGAAGTTTTTTGGGCATTTCCATCATGGAGAAAATGTGCTTGATATTTCATGGAAAGCACTGACTTTTGTTAATCCAAAGTGGGTAGTGATGGTCCCTACTGATGTTGTTTTCTTTTTTACATGATATCTAAAGTCTGTTTTAGTAGTTTTCTGAACTTGCACGTGCTCATTAGAAACTATATATTTAGTTTCTAAAAGTTTGAAACTTTGAACTGATGGGATTTCACAATTAATAGATACTTGTACAAGGACAAAACTTAGTTATGTTTGATGTATGATTACTGAAAAGGAAAAATATCAGAATAATGGTGAGGTACCATTACTGGATTTTATACTTCAAGTAGGTTTAGGGTTATACTTCTGTATCATCAACATTTATTAATACTCATTGGTCAACATATGAGAGGTCACCACACTGTTACTTTGATTTAGATGTGAAAGTCCATTTGTGGCCAAAAATGACAAATAGTACTGTAAAAGTTACAAGTAGTAATCATTGAGAGTGCTAAGGCAACTCTAGAAGAGCTGAAAAAGAAATAGAAGACTGCAAGGAGAATGCAAAAAATCTTATTGTCGAATCCTAGAGAGCCCAAAAGATCAAAATGAGTGAGGGTTCAAAGGACTTCAAGTAAGAAGCCCAATACCAACAACGCTGTCTATTGTTAGCTATTATAATATCCAAGGCTATGCTCAAGGGTGTTTTGAGGTTCTTTCTATCAATTAGTTGTGTGACTCGAAGCCTACACTGCCTAATAGAACTAGTATTGGAGATTTATTTATAATGCCTCTTGTGATTGTAGCTATCTAGATGTTGTAAGTAAGAAATGATGAGCTTTGAGTTAGCAATGCAAGGAGTTCTATCTATGAAAGTTTTCTTCTAGAAGTGAAGTATCTCTGGAAGAAGCAAGGAGATACATCTCTTGTCCTCCTACTATATGAAAATATTTAAGGAGCTATTACAGTTGCTGAACAAGCAGTGATATCTAAAACTAATTTCATATTAGACAAGATGTATAAAGGTGAAATGTTCTAGTTTAGGTTCCTGCATATAGTGTACAATTGCAATAATCCCTTTGAAGAGGATGCTCTGTCTTTGTGTAGTTGATGGGAATGAGCCTGAAGCTAGGCTAAAGGAACACTAAGGTTGTCCACAAACTGATGGTGTTCACAAGCATTGGCCAAGGCATCCAATAGTTTGTAAATCCTTAGGAGAAGAAGCCAGGAAGACCACAGAATCAACAAAATCAAGCATTATGATAAAGACTTGGAATAGGTGGGTTACAAGGAGGGGCCTTTTGGGCTTGATGTTAGACCTGAGCACTAAAGACATAATATTTATAGTGCTCATTAGAGGCTATTAGTGAAATTTTAGACCTAATATAGTCACACATAAGGAAAGATACACCCCCAGAGCCACAAACACCACTCGATCTTTGTGTTTCATGTTTGAAGGTCAAGATTCAATGATACCCTTTAACATAAGGGAATGTTCTTTCTATACTTTCATGTGTTTCAGTGAGAAAAGTAAGTTCTATTAACATTCAATTTACATGACCTACAATTTATAGTAGTGAATACAAAGGGGAACAATAATAATAAGAAATACCGTAGTGTTGTTGGTGATGGTATCACTTATTCCACTCAAGAACTTGTGTTTCTTAAAATTGCCCTTTTGTTGAAAAACAATGATATTTTACTTATGATACTTTACAAATTATATATTTTACTATACTGCTACTGATACTCAACTTATATAACCATTAATACACTTCACTAACTATTACTAAACAGGGATAACTAGAACCACACTTCCACTGAACTTATACTTTACTCCTCTATTAGTCATTTAGGATTAAAATTTAGTATAACTTTCCCAATTTATAATTCATTTTTTCCATTATATATTGCTTTATCTCTTACTAAAACTCTTATACCTAGACTCAATTTTTTACTTTCGCTACTAGATCTCCCACTACTCCTTGATACACTGAAGGATCAACTAAAACTATTGTATAAGGGACTGCCAACTCTATTATTGGTATCCCCTAAAATGCCTATGCTAGATATAAGGGACTAGTAGAGAAGCTGAGTCCACTAACTAGAAATATTTACACCCATATATATAATATGTATCTTACACCTAGAGCTGCCTTTGCTTCTATCACTTTTTATGATAGAAAACCACTTACGGATCTTGCAACTATTTTTACTAGTATTTCTACTAGTGTTCCTTAGCAGTATTGGCTCTCAAATAAGTTCTATTAACATCAATCATCTTAATATATATTTGAAATGCTTGCTAGGTGACCTAAAATTTATAGTAGTGAAGCCAAAGGGGAAAAACAATAATAAGAAAGACCGTAGTGTTGTTGTTGATCACTGATTTCACTCAAGAACTTGTGTTTCTTAAAATTGCCCTTTTCTTGAAAAACAATGATACTTTACAAATTCTACTCAACTTATTTAACCATTACTGCACTTCACTAAGTATTACTAAACATGGATAACTAGAACTACACGTCCACTGAACTTATACTTTACTCCTCTATTACTCATTCAGGCTTAAACTTTACTATAACCTTCCCAATTTATAATTCCTTTTTTCCATTATATATTACGTTATCTCTTACTGAACCTCTTAGAGAAGGAAACAACCACAAAACCATACCTCTCTTTCACAACTTTACTAGAGGAACCACACTAGGCCTCCAGCTCGTTCCTTAACTCTCAATCCTCTTAGTAGAATTAGTAGTGCTACTTATGCTAGATATTTTTAGACCTAGAATCAATTTTTTTCTTTCACTACTGGATCTCCAAGTACTCCTTTATACACTGAAGGATCAAGTAAAACTACTATATAAGGGACTTCCAACTCTATTATTTGTATCCCCTAAACTGATTATCCTAAAGATAATAGTCTGGTAGAGAAGCTCGATCCACTAACTATCAATCTTTACACCAAAGTATATAATATGTATCCTACACCTAGAACTTCCTTTGCATCTATCACTTTTTATGATAGAAAACTACTTATGACTCTTACAATTGTTTCTACTAGTGTTTCTTAGTAGTATTGGCTCTCAAATAACTAGGTTTACTTGTTTTACTAGATACAGTCATGTTGAGTCTCAATTTTGACTACTAACTCTTGTGCTGCATTCATATCATGGGGATCCTTCTTTCTCTAGAAACCTAGTTATCTGTTAAAAGAATGGATTAATATATAAGAATGTCTGCCTCTGGAGGTTTAAGTCTTCAAGTAACGTTGTAACTATTTGGTTCAACTTCTTGTTTTTTTAACTCTTCTATAGTTTCATTTTCATTTCTCTTTGCACTGGGCAGCCAACAAATATCTGTGATCTCTAGGTTATCCCCATTTTTCAAGGAAGGAACTTTCAAGGGGGACTATGCATTAAAACTATTATGTGACAAACCCTTGAACCATTCTGTTGCATAATCCTACAATGATAATGCAAACAAATTCATTGTTACATCTAAGTGTTTTGATCCCCCCATTTTTCAAATCACACTTTTCGATTTGGCCAAATGATCCAAGGATTAAATAACATTTTTTCCTTGGAATAAATACTATCAATGGCCTTTTTTGGAATAGTATGGGAAAATTCATTAATCTGATAAAAAGAAAGTGGCTTATTGTTGCTACCTTTGCTTATTACTCTACTAGTATATATGCTGCTACTGGAATTGGTGCTACTTAAACCACTGCATATTTTTCAAGGTTCTCTTTTTGTTGCATAATATCATGGCATGTATGGATTGGATTGGTAACTTAAAGGGATAAATGGCCATGTATTGTTGATCCTTGGGGATGGTATATACAAAATCCTACCACAGATTGACAACATGTCCCATCCAACAAAAAATATTATATGGAAGATTCTAGTCACTATAACTACTAAATTTGAGGAAATTTTCTAGCTCACTATAACATACTTCAAGATTGCCCCATACACAGTCCAATGTCAGCTCCAAATTCAGACCTCAGTTTGCTGACAAATTTTCAACTGTCTTGCTTAAATGTCTTCTTCAATGCTGCTCCTAACCTATTGCTACATCGGAATTTGAAAATGATTTATGATTAATGTTGATCCTTTGTGTTTTTTCTCTATGTATTGGTTTTGATGCATATCAATTAAAGACAAGATAGATGAAAATAGTGGAAAGTTAAAGTTAACATATAGGTTTTATAATTGAATGCAGAAAATTGAAGATAAGTCAACAACCAATTTTGACAATTGTTGAATACCATGAAAATAACGAGAAAATAACCGATGCAAAGAGATTTCTTAAATATGCATGTCCATGTAATGATTGTTGTTGTGGGAATATGAGAAAAAGACAAGTGATTTATGAACATATGCTAAAATTTGGTCATACCAGTATTAGGCCTTTCCCTCAAAATTATTATCTAGATAGTTTACAATTGCATAGCATGAGAGACGTAGAGGTGCCAAACATAAACGAAGAGGCAACAAACACAGATAGATACTTCGGAACCTTAGATGAAGGGATTGAAGTTGATAGAATGGTGAATGAGGGCTTCAAGGATGATTGGTAGAAGTTGATGGAGGATGCTTCAAAACTTGTGTATGATACTTGCAAGTTTAGTCATTTAACAACAATTATTGTACTCCTTAACTTTCAAACAGTGCATGGTTGGACAAATGAGAGTGTTGATGATTTATTGGCATTTTTACATGATTTGTTACCACCTAAATCCACATTTCCAACAAAACAGAGAGAATGTAAAACGCAAATAAGTAAGCTAGGATTAGGGTACGAAAAACATCCACACATGTGTGAATGGTTGCGTATTATTTCGTAAAAACATTGCAAGTGAGACAGAATGTCCTAAATGTAAAGAAGGGAGGTATAAACCAGGGTTGAAATAAAATTCAAATCCTATAAAGGTTCTTTGACACTTTCCACTAATCCCACGATTTCTTTGAATGTATAGATGTCAAGACATTGCTGAGTTGATGCAATGGCATGCCCAAAATAAGAGCACTGATGGAAAACAACGATTTGTGGTAGATTCTAAGATGTGGATGGATGATCAACTTCCTCATATATCAATTGATAATGTCCAAGATTTGTATGAAAAAGTGGCATCTTCTGGAGAATCAGGCTTGCAATATATTTTTTTTAAATTAAAGCAAAGATTTGAAGGCTCATCTAAGGGGATTGGTGACCTAGCAAGTGCCACACCCATTGAGGAGATTCCTGATCTAACTGGTGACAAAATTGTTGAGGAGATTGGTGAGATACCTATTGCCACAGTTGTTGTATCCAATTATGAGGAACCAATTAAGCATTCTTCCTTAGAAAAAACACCAATTACATCTCCTCAAAGGAACGTGCTAAGAAATGAAACTGTTATATCCACAAATATCAGAAATTTTTCAACGCCCAAAACTAGTCCTAAAGGTCCATCACCTTTCATTAGAAGATGCAAAATTATTCAAGGCTTGTATAGCAGCACACAAAGGGAAGAAAAAGAAAGAAAATCAGAAGGGAAGAAGGTTTACGTGGTTGAGGTAATAGATGGTGAGCCTACTGGACCAAATTCTTCAAGGTGGTCCATAGAGTTGGGCATGAGAATAAGGTCTTATTTGGATGTTACCAAATCCACATTTACAGATCAAGATCCAAGAAATGCTGATCTAGTGATCCAACAAATGGAAAATGTTTTTGAGACGGTTGGTGGTAGGATTTCTATTAAATATTACAAGTATCTATTGAGAGTTTTGATGAATAATTTTAGGCATAAATGTAGGAAATTAATCTTGGATGGAAAAGATAGGGAGAGAAACTTGACTCCCAAATAGTGGGAAGATTAGAAGGAAAGTATGCATGCTGAAGACTTTCTGGAAAAGAGTGCAAGAGGGAAGAAAGGAAGAAATATTGTCAAGGATCGATATTTTTTGGGTCGGGGAGGGTTGAGAGCCAAACAACACATATGTGTAAGTATAAGGTGTTGTTGCAGCTGCAGCAAATTCCCAAAATTCCAAAAAAATTTAGGATCCTCCTTTGCTTCGACTAGTTCTTTGTCCTTGAGTTAATTCTGAATGCTTGGATTGAGATACCAATTGTTTTTTATTCCTCCTCTGATGCTTGAATTAATCCATTGTTTGATCAAGATTTATCGCTACCTTTGAATGCATTTGAAGCATGCCCGAATCGGAAGTTATTTTGGTCAGTGCCCCGCCGTTACAAGTGGATCTTTGTTTTGGTCTTCCGCCGTTGCGGAAAGAAATACACTTTCATCTTCCGATTCATTGGTTTTCACATCGGCTGATATTTTGGTTTATGTCGGAAGGATTTGTCATTTCTTTCTCCGCCATTGTGGACGGAAAACCAATTCCTCTCCCGATCATTGCTTCAATGTTCTGTTTCCCTCCTGTGTTATTTTTTCCAATCCTGTAAGTATGGGGGCTTCCACCGTTGCGGCTATGAAATGTTTTTTTTGGTTTCGGGATGTTTAAGTTGTTCGATTCCCACCGTTGCGGAAGGCCGCATCTTTTGTGGCTTCGCCGTTGCGGCTGCCGAAGCTCTAAAACTCTCTGTGCCTTTAGTGCTTTTGCTTCCGATTCAAGTCCCGACGTTGCAGATGGTGGTACTCTTTACGGTTCCGCCGTTACGAATGAAATAAGCACCATCCCTTCCGATGCGGAGTCGTTTCGCTTCCGATTTAGATTTTACCCGTTGCGGATCGATTTACCCTCCGCGGCTCCGTCGTTGCGGCTCCAGTTTCACTTTGGTATCGACGAATAGTCTACCGAGGTTCCGCTAAGTATGGTACGCAAATGGCTTAGCGTTGTGGCCATCCGCCGTTGCGAAAGAAAGTTGGCTTTCAGTCTTTTATCCAAAAGTGGTTCGCCATCCGATATGCTGCGAGTGTTGACCTTATATATACGAGGTCGAGGGGTTTATTATTCTATTGTTATTTTTAACTGCCGTGCTCTGTCGCTATCGTGCTGTCGATCACTCGAGTTTGTTCGGACCCCATTGCCGGTACCCGCATCCAGGTGGCAACTATAGAACCATGACCATCTTTGTCCTGCCATACACGATGGTTACACATCAGTGCCAAGTAGGCTTCGTTTTCCTTTCCTCTTTCCGTTTGAACGTTTGGTGGTTTTATTTTCTACGGTGGTTTGTTTCTCTGGCCATTTTCCTTGGCCTGTTAAATTATATGCCTATATAGGTGGATATTTTTATCTTAACTGTCTGTGGGAGGGCGGTTTGGCCTTTAGAGTATTTTTTCCATATCGTCGTTGCTATATCACCCTGCGCATAGAGAATTAGGGGGTATGGTGCAAATGGCCGTTACGCTGTCTACACCAAACCACCCTATATGATGATGTATGGTGGAGATAGGTTTGCCATGGCCCTTCCTTGTGGATTTGGGACTGTTTGTTCCATTTTTGGGCTTCCTACATCGTTTAAAACCCAATCATTTTCGTTAGGTTGTTCCACGCGACCCCATTCGAGCTCAGTGGTCGAACCCCAGCCAGTTGAAAGGGATATATCACTACTTTTTGGCCATAAGTTGCGAGGGCACGGTTTTGTTAAAGCACTATTAAAGTCTCGTATATCTTTCCCCTGTTTTCCCCGCACAGCGAAACGATAATGTCACCCGCAGAGAATGTAGGTTTTCTTCGCGTTAATGTAGATGTTCTTGTTAGAATTGTTCGTATTGAAAAGCAATGGTAGCTTGCATATTTTAATGCATATAACTATTTTTCATCATGCTGGACTGAACACTGCACATTGGGTTTAATAGTTCTGTTAGTTAGGCCATTTCAGTCTATACATGCATATACTTGCTTCATTAACTGATTGCTATCATGTTAAACATTGAAGAAATGGCACACTGCACATTGATGTATACCTGTTTGTCAGTCACCCAAAAGGGCTTAATGTTACAATTGTATGGCAGGAAGATCTCACAATGTCAAAGAGACAAAAGAAGAAGGCCCCTGTGGTCGAAGAAGATCCAGAAGTAGAAGTTGTCACCAAGACAGAATACATATGCGAGGACACTAAGTGTATTTCTGGTGTTGAACCTGAGTACCAATGGGGGGGAATATATAGAATGATCATGTGCAGAGAAGTTCCTGACATAGGATTGGAAGAAGAGTCCATATATGCCAACATAGAAAGATCCTCACTGATGAAGATCACCACTAGACCAAAGTTGTTCCCGTGCTCTTAAGTAATGGGTTGGATTCTGCCCCGGGCAGATGTCACAACAATGGTTCTGGAAAATGTTGAAAGACAGGGCTATCCTGCATATAGCCCTGGATATGTAGCGTTGGGTTACCACCTGCCAGAAGCCCAAGTATTTTTATCTGATGATTGGCTGAACAATATTAGAATGGACCTGGTAAAGACTCTTAAAAAGATGTTGTTGCAGGGAAAACATTACAGATACAGACCGATGGGTGATTATGATACAGCAAGCTTAAGGCCCCCCTATAGGTTCATAGCTTTAATGCTGAAGTTGATTTTTGGAAGAGCACATGGTAGGTTCTTCAAGTTAGAGTGGATACCCATCATTTTTCATGTTGCAACCCAGGGGACAATTTTCAACTGGGCTAGCCTTGTATCAAATAGTCTTTCAGCTTGCTTGGCCTGAGCTTTGGGAGGAGTGGCCCAAAAGAGGTCTGAGTTCTATATGAGTTCCATACTCATCGATTTCATATTGTGTAATCAGCCTTTCCCTGGACTCAGGTGCATCTGGGATAGGGAAAGAATGCCTGTCTATGCTGCCTATAAACCGTTGTGGGCACACAAATATCACAACCATTATCGAGAAGTATGTGAACACTTTATCATGCCCTTATACACACTCATTTTCCTAAAGGAGTGTGATTGTATGTCAGAGGAGGCACTGCAAGTAATAGAGGAGTATGCAGACTACTATTTGACTGAAAATGGCCTGTACTTCAGGATGTTTGGAGGTTCGAGAGCACCTTCCCTGCTGCCCAAATACGCAATTGATTACATTATTCACAAGGAGACAGTTAGACAAGTGTTCCTGGATGGAATATGCAGCTTTCTGTTTGAGCATAAGAAGACCGCCTATCCTCCCTTGCCCTTCAGGTTAGGAAGTTACAAGTTTACCAGAGTAAAAAAGGATGATGAATTTGTAGAAGAGCTGGAAAAGTTCCATTTTGGAGAGATGCCTTTCCGTAGAAATGATACTCACGGTAAAGTAGCTGAACATTGCAAAGAAAACATTATGCATTTTGAGTATGCCCACCATTGGGATCGAGATGAATCCATCTTCCGAAATGCAGTAAACATGATAGCCTTGAGAAGAAGGTTCAAGAAGAAGATCACCACCAAAGGTGGGAAGGGAGATGAACAAGCAAAGGCTGAGGAAGAAGCAAAGAGAAGAAATGAGGAAGCCCAGAGGTTGGCACAAGAAGCTGCAGGGTGGCTACACATAGAAGAAGAAGAAAAAAGGAAAGCTGCTCAGGAAGCAACTGAGAAAGCAGAAGAAGCAGCTAAGAAAGAAGAAGAAGAAAAGAAAAGGAAGATGGATGAGGAGATTCAAAAGCAAGAAGCTGAAAGGCTAAAGATGACACAGACAGAGCAGTCAGCTTCTGAAACAGCTGCAGGGCAGACCTAGGACATGGAGAACCCCGAGGTTTAGGACCCACAAGTACCTTCTTCCAGCACACCCATGGTCCCCACACTCAAGCGGGTCCCCTTTGTACAGAAGGTGGGTGAAGAAATCCCGGACTTCAACACTGTTTATTATGATAGGGCAACAAAGAGAATAATGAAGAGAACAGAAAGGAAATTTGAAACAGAAGGTCTGCCTTGTAAAATGATAACGGATACGCCTGTTATGTTGGGAACATACCAAGATCCAAGATTCACCATTAGAGCCGGAGCAGCACTGATTCAAGCTTCGGAGGATAATGTGGGAAGGATTATAACAGACTTAAAGCTATCCAAAAGGTCTTTTGCTCAATTGAAAGACACCTTGAGGAAGGAGAGAGCGGAAGGCAATAGGCTGAAGCGGCTCTGGAGAAAGTACAGAAAGAATGTCAAGAGCTAAGGAGTGAAAAGGAACAACTGCTGGGAAAGGTAGAAGAGCTAGAAGAGCAGTAAAAGATTATCTTGCAGGCCAGTGAGATGCACTCCCAAGAACAGAAAGAGAAACATCAAGAGCATATTTGTTCTCTAACAACTGCTCTGGAGGAAGCAAGGGAGCAGCAAGTTAACCTCCAACCATTCAAAGAGCATGTCTTGGCCCAGAAGAATAAAATGCTGCAGCTACAAACTGCTATATAAGGAGAGAGGTGCAGAGTACTGCAGATAGATAGCCAATTGGAGGAAATTTTGGAGACCTCCTCTTACTTTGTAGATCGATCTCAGGACTTTCTTGAAGTCCTGACTGCAAGAATGGCAAGGCTGGAAAACAAGGAAGAAACTCCAACAGAACTGCCATCAAAGGATACGCAGGCCCTCAAGCCGGATTATGACTTGCTGGAATTTGCTGTAAATACCACGGAGGATTTCAAAAAATTAGTTAAGAAGATGAAAGGAGCATGCACCGATTTTTTCATAAGGCTTCTCATTACCTACAACCGGTGCCAGATAGAGGCTGAGCATAGGCTTGAGGCTTTCCCGGATCACACCACCTTTGTGGAGCTGCTGTAGAAGAGATACCAAGAGGAGGAAGCTAAATCACAGCATATTAAAGCCCTGGATGATCAAATCTTGAGGAGCAAAGTAGATCATTCAGCTATCAGCATGAAGCGTCTGGACGATCAGCTTCGAGTGAGTGCAGCCAGGAATGAGGCTATAAAGAACCAGTCTGCTAAGTTTGAGATTAATAATCAGTTTTTAGAGACTTGTACGTTTGAGGGCATTGCCGCTGAAGCTTCAGCATGGAAGAAATTTCTAGATGCCCAAGTGGAACCCTCCTCGTAAAGGATTGGTCAATTTTTTGTAATATGTAACATTTTGTAAAAAAACCTTTGAGAAAAGTCAAGCGTTGGGAAACGAAGAGTTGGGAAGCCCAAAGGTCACTTTGGGCAGCCCAGTTGTTTCACCTTTTTTGTATAAATGTAATAGACTAAGAGGGAAAAAAGGACTTTTTTCCAGTTAGACATTAAAAGCTATATTGTAAGAAGAACTATTTCTCTTTGCAATAAAGAAGTATTGTTTTACTGTTGGAGGAAGATTGGTGGCACTTTCAAATGTTATGCTGTGGATGGCTGAAAGATGAACTATTTTGTTTTTCAAACTTTTGTCCATTAACCGTGAGATCGTTCTAACTCTCAGAACCTATGTTCTTGTTTAAATGATTTCTGGTTTATTTTGTGGAATTACCACCATGAGTAATGTATGTTGTTCATAAAACAATTAGCTATATGATTGTTGAAATATCTTTAATCATTCATGTGTTGTAGGAAGAAATATCACCTATCTGTAATTTCTCTTTATGATACATGCACAATTCACATTACTCACAAATAAGTTAAAGTTTGCTCCCCGGGGATAGATAGATAGATAGATAGGTAGATAGTTAGTTTTATTTCTGCATATGTGATTTAGATGCTTGCGATTCCTAAGACGAGAGGTAAGAACCTGCGCATCACATTGTGAACGCTCCTTGTATCTTTATCATCCTGCATGGTTAATTAGGCATATGCATATCATATTTAAGTCAAAAATACAAAAATATACACGGTGGATCGGGCCGCAACCAGTAAAACCTTTCTTTTTTGTTACTTTGACCTACGGTAGCCGGACTGCAAACCGGACGGATTCCCCATACCAAACAGTCACGGGCTATTTGGGAGCATTGACTGGGGAGAATCCTTTCCTGTTGTTGCCTACAAATTTCGAGGCCTCAACAGTTCTGGCGCTAGAAGGAGGGCCGCCAGTGCATGGCTGGCCGTGGAAACTTATTTTTCCCAAGATTACCCCATTAGCAGATGTTTGAAGCTTGTAACCTGACCCAAGTACTTACAGGTTTCGGTTATACCTTTGAAGTAAGAAAGCGTGTTCTCACCCTACGTTGCTCTTTACTCAGACTTTGTTCTTTTACCTATGCTCATGGCTGGTGTAATTGTGAATCAGCCCAACCCATTGCCTGCTTGGAAAGCTAGAACCCTTTTGAACCTCACCCCTCCATTGCATAACCTACCTCAGGCTTTTGATAAGCTGCTGCCTAAGTTTGACCCTGAGGAAAACACTGCTATAGATGACCACTTGCAGAGTTTCTATTTAGCAGTAGAAGGGTTAAGGGATGGGGAGTACGAAGATGCTGTCTATAGATTATTCTGTCATACCTTGAAAGGGGCAGCTGCTTCATGGTATTTTGATCTGCCCGCAAACTTGATCCCAGACTGGAATACTTTTGAAAGAATATTTAGAAATAAATATGCAGCTCAGAGAACTCATGCGTCACTAATGAAAGGTCTTGGTTTGTTAAGAAAAGAGAAGAATGAGAAAGTACATAGTTTCACTCAAAGATTTTCAATATACCTGAAGAACTTTTCTGAAGCTGACAGACCCTCAGACAAAGTCTTAATTGAATATTATACCTCAGCCCTAGGACCTGAGCTAGCCATGTTTGCCAAGATGAAAGCCAAACCTACATTGTCAGAAACTTATGAAGAGGCTGAAAGGGTAGAAGCTGAAAGGGAAAGTATAGAAGACTATCCCGAGCAACTGAGAGAAAATACCATAGAGAGAAGAACGTTATTCCTATCTAAACCTAAAGAGGAGCAAGCACATGATTATCGGGGTATGCCGAAGATGATGCAGAAACTATCCAAACGAATAATAGATCTGGAAAAAGAAAGGGAAATGTGGAAAACTTACAAACCATACTATCCAAAAAAAGAGGATAGCAACCAATGGAAAATCCCTCCCCCAAATTTAGCCTCAATGAATATAACAGAAGTGGGGGGAGACAATTTCTACACTTTTCACCAATAGGCTCATTCGAAAAAGAAGTGCCCTCAATGGTTGAATTCAATGACATTGGTTATGAATCAGCTGCTAGATTCTAAATTAACCAAGGACAGTGGTAAAGGGGAAAAGAAAAACCAGACTATGGAGAAACAAGATAATGACACCATGTTTTCATGGGATGGTGCCTCGCTGTTTGACACTGAAGAGAGCGCTCTCAAAACTGAATGCACACCTACAGCAACAAAGGACATGGATTTAACAATTTCAAAGATCAAAAGATTGTAAAAGAATGTCAAGAGACAAGAAGATGTCAGTAATAAATATAAACCACCTAAAGTCACTACTTTCAACCAGGAAACAGAACCAATCATTGATCCTGTCAAACCTGTGGAAGATGTTGAGGAAGAGAGCACTGAAAAAGTTAAGGAAGTTAAAGAGGAGATACCCACCGTAAACCAACCTGTGGAAGAAAAGGTCGAATCAGCTGGGGAAAGGAAAACTAACACCCCACCTTTCCTTTTGACTCTGGAGATTTTGAACCATAAGGTGCATAATTGTCTGGTGGACTCTGGATCATCGATGAATGTTATGCCTCTTGCATTTTGCAAAAAACTTAATGGGCAGCTAATACCTACCGATTGGGACATCACTCAACTAGACAAGACTAGTGTCAAAGTGGTGGGGGAGATGAAGAATGTTCTGATTCGATTGTCTGCAAATAAAAAGATATGTCAGTACCTTGATATTGTAGTAGCAGACATACCTGATGGCTATGGATTGATCTTGAATCGAGACTGGTCAGCATGACTAGATGGGTGCTTTGCTTCCGACTGGTCACACTTGTGGCTGCCTCAGAAGGGGAGCCCAAACCTGATTAAGATTTTTAGAGAGCCCTACATGAAGCATAATGTTATTGGGCTAGGAAAGGGAAATGAATCTGCCGATTCTATCCTAGGAAACTATCTGACTGAGCTTAAGCTAAGACATCCTACCTCAATAAAGGCTAGTTCTAGAATTGATACTCATCCTGATCTCCTTCAACTTCCTCAGGCTGAAAGGGATGAATGTAGGATAGTAGACATGTGTTCAATTGCAAAAATAGCACAGCTAGACCATGGTTAGATATTGCATGTCTATAATCCAGCCCACCCTCTAACTCCCTAAGATTAAAGATATTCAAGAGTGGGAAAAAAAAATTCTTTTCTCTTGCTTTGTACATAAATAAATTGATTTGTTTGCTTTAATGCTTTGATTATTGATTTGAGGTTGTTCTATTTTAATTTATAGCTTTGATGATTTCTTTTATTTTCATCGCTTTGTTAGTAGTTCTATTGTTTTTGAATAAAGAGGCAAACTTTTGGTTGCAATGGAAACATCAGGGTTCTTTATTAACTGAAATCTTGAGGAAAAGACTGTGCTTTGAAACATAGAATGTCTTCTAGTAGCAGTGTTCCTAACTGGCCATGCATTCATTGAAGTCTTACATAACCCCTGTAAATAACTCAGAAGTAAAGAGGTCTGGAATACTATTTCGAGGCTCCATCAATTTCACACCTTAAATATCCAAGGGGGTGACAGCGAAAGACCCACGGAAAGGAAGCAAGGTAAACAGTATATCATATACAAATGATCCCATGCCATAATTTCAGAAAAGCTAAAAGCTATCAAGAGTCAAAACTCCTTAAAAGAAACAAGACATATCAAAGCAAAGTATCAAAAGCATGAATTTCAAATTGCCGAAATTTCCTCTTCGTCCGTGAGATGAAACACCAATTCTTCTCTCACACAAAAGGGCACTATGGGATAGAGGAGCTTGAATAAAATTCAGAAAGAAAGGCAAATGGAGGACTCAAAAGAACTAAAGTTCTAATGGCACAAAAGTGCAAATGGCATGGTAATGAGGAACAAAAGGATAATGTTGTTTACTATCTGTTACAATCCTGTGGCATCCAAGCATGAAACTACCTAAGGACGGGTAAAATAAACCTCATTCATTAGGCCTCAAAATAGTTATTTATACTTGCAATGTTTCTGATGTTACCATTTCCCAAAGAATGGACTACTTCTCAATGGTTTAAATGCTTAAGTTGGCCAGCCTGGGGATACAAACATCTGGAAGATTTCAACTTTTATTCAGACGGTCTTGCATAGGGAAAGGGTTAATTCAGAAATCCGGGGTTCACCAGGTAGTCACCAATTGTTGTAGCTGTAACAAATTCCAAAAATTCCAAAAAAATTTAGGACCCTCCTTTGCTTCGATTAGTTCTTTGTCCTTGAGTTAATTCTGAATGCTTGGATTGAGCTACCAATTTTTTTTTATTCCTCCTCTGATGCTTGAAGTAATCCACTGTTTGATCAAGCTTTATCACTGCCTTTTAATGCATTTGAAGCATGCCCGAATCGAAAGTTATTTTGGTCAGTGCCCCGCCGTTACAGGTGGATCTTTGTTTTGGTCTTCCGCCGTTGCGGAAAGAAATACACTTTCATCTTCTGATCCATTGGTGTTCACATTGGTCGATATTTTGGTTTATGTCGGAAGGATTTATCATTTCTTTCTCCGCCATTGCAGACGGAAAACCAATTCCTCTCCCGATCATTGCTTCAATGTTTTGTTTCCTGCCTGTGTTATTTTTGCCGATCCCGTAAGTCAGGGGGCTTTCGCCATTGCGGTTGCGAAAGTTTTTTTGTTTTTGTTTCGGGATGTTTAAGTTGTTCAATTTCCACCGTTGCATCTGCGAAAGGTTTTTTTCATTTCAGGATTTTTAAGTTGTTCAATTCCCACCGTTACGGAAGGCCGCATCTTTTGTGGCTCCACAGTTGCGGCTGCCGAAGCTCTAAAACTCTCCGAGCCTTTAGTGTTTTCGCTTTCGATTCAAGTCTTGACATTGCAGATGGTGGTACGCTTTACGGTTCCGCCATTGTGGATGAAATAAGCACCAGCCCTTCCGATGCCGAGTCGTTTCGCTTCCGATTCAGATTTTACCCGTCGCGGATCGATTTACCCTTCGCGGCTCCAATTTCACTTTGGTCCCGATGAATAGTCTACCGAGGTTCCGCTAAGTATGGTATGCGAATGGCTTAGCATTGTGGCCGTTCACCATTGCAGAAGAAATTTGGCTTTCAGTTTCCGATCCAAAAGTGGTCCGCCATCCGATATGCCGCGAGTGTTGACCTTATATATACGGGGTCGAGGGGTTTATTATTCTATTGTTATTTTTAACTGCTGTGCTCTGTCACTATCATGTTGTCAATCGCTCGAGTTTGTTCGGACCCCATTTCCGGTACCCGCATCCAAGTGGCAACTGTAGAAGCCTGACCGTCTTCGTCCCGCCATACACACCGGTTACACATCAGTGCCAGGTAGGCTTCGTTTGCCTTTGCTCTTTCCATTTGAACGTTTGGTGGTTTTATTTTCTATGGTGGTTTGTTTCCTCAGCCATTTTCCTCGTCCCATTAAATTATATGCCTATATAGGTGGAGATTTTTATCTTAACTGTCCATGGGAGGGCGGTTTGGCCTTTAGAGTATTTTTTCCATATCGTCGTTGCTATATCACCCTGTGCATAGAGAATTAGGGGGTCTGGTGCAGACGGACTTTACGCTATCTGCACCAAACCACCCTGTATGATGATGTATGGTGGAGATAGGTTTTCCATGGCCCTTCCTTGTGGAGTTGGGACTATTTTTTCTGTTTTTGGGCTTCCTGCATTGTTTAAACCCCAATCGTTTTCATCAGGTTGTTCCGTGCGACCCCATTCGAGCTCAGTGGTCGAACCCCATCTGATTGAAAGGTATATATCACTGTTTTCTGGCCATAAGCTATGAGGGCACGATTTTTTCAAAGCATTGTTAAAGTCTCGTATATCTTTCCCCTGTTTTCCCCGCGCAGCAAAACGATAATGTCACCCGCAGAGAGCGGAGGTTTTCTTCACGTTAATGTAGATGTTCTTGTTAGAATTGTTGGTACTGAAAAGCAATGGTAGCTTGCATATTTTAATGCATATAACTATTTTTCATCATGCTGGACTGAACATTGCACATTGGTTTTAATAGTTATGTTAGTTAGGCCATTTCAGTCTATACATGCATATACTTGCTTCATTAACTGATTGCTATCATGTTAAACATAGAAGAAATGGCACACTGCACATTGATGTATACCAGTTTGTCACTCAGCCAAAAGGGCTTAATGTTACAATTGTATGGCAGGAAGAGCTCACAATGTCAAAGAGACAAAAGAAGAAGGCCCCTGTGTTCGAAGAAGAGCCAGAAGTAGAAGTTGTCACCAAGAGAGAATACATATACGAGGACACTAAGTGTATTTCTGGTGTTGAACCTGAGTACCAGTGGGGGGAAATATATAGACTGATCATGCGCAGAGAAGTTCCTGACATAGGATTGGAAGAAGAGTCCATATATGCCAACATAGAAAGATCCTCACTGATGAAGATCGCCACTAGACCAGAGTTGTGCCCGTGCTCTAAAGTAATCGGTTGGATTTTGCCCCAGGAAGATGTCACAACAATGATTCTGGAAAATGTTGAAAGACAAGGCTATGCTGCATATAGCCCTGGATATGTAGCATTGGCTTACCACCTACCAGAGGCCCAAGTATTTTTATCTGATGATTGGCTGAACAATATTAGAATGGACCTGGTAGAGACTCTTAAAAAGATGTTGTTGTAGGGAAAACATTATAGATACAGATCGACAGGTGATTATGATACAACAAGCTTAAGGCCCCCCTATAGGTTCATAACTTTAATGCTGAACAGGATTTTTGGAAGAGCACATGGCAGGTTCTTCAAGTTAGAGTGGATACCCATCATTTTTCATGTTGCAACCCAGGGGACAATTTCCAACTGGGCTAGCCTTGTATCAAATAGTATTTCAGCTTGCTTGGCCTCAGCTTCGGGAGGAGTGGCCCAAAAGAGGTCTGAGTTCCATATGAGTTCCATACTCATCAATTGCATATTGTGTAATCAACCTTTCCCTGGACTCAGGTGCATCTGGGATAGGGAAAGAATGCCTGTCTATGCTGCCTATAAACCACTGTGGGCACACAAATATCACAGCCATTATCGAGAAGTATGTGAACACTTTATCATGCCCTTATACACACTCATTTTCCTAAAGGAGTGTGATTGTATGTTAGAGGAGGCACTACAAGTAATAGAGGAGTATGCAGACTACTATTTGACTAAAAATGGCCTGTACTTCAGGATGTTTGGAGGTTCGAGAGCACCTTCCCTGCTGCCCAAATACACAACTGATTACATTATTCACAAGGAGGCAGTCAGACAAGTGTTCCTGGATGGAATAGGCATCTTTCTGTTTGAGCACAAGAAGACCTCCTATCCTCCCTTACCATTCAGGTTAGGAAGCTACAAGTTTTCCAGAGTAAAAAAGGCTGATGAATTTGTAGAAGAGCTGGAAAAGTTCCATTTTGGAGAGATGCCTTTTCGTAGAAATGATACTCACAGTAAAGTAGCTGAACATTGCAAAGAAAACAACATGCATTTTGAGTATGCCCACCATTGGGATCGAGATGATTCCATCTTCTGAAATACAGTAAACATGACAGCCTTGAGAAGAAGGTTCAAGAAGAAGATCACCACTGAAGGTGGGAAGGGAGATGAACAAGCAAAGGCTGAGGAAGAAGCAAAGAGAATAAATGAGGAATCCCAAATGTTGGCACAAGAAGCTGCAGGGTGGCTACACATAGAAGAAGAAGAAAAAAGGAAAGCTACTCAGGAAGCAGCTGAGAAAGCAGAAGAAGCAGCTAAGAAAGAAGAAGAAGAAAAGAAAAGGAAGCTGGATGGGGAGCTTCAAAAGCAAGAAGCTGAAAGGCTAAAGCTGACATAGACAGAGCATTCAGCTTCTGAAACAGCTGCAGGGCAGACCCAGGACATGGAGAACCCCGAGGTTTAGGACCCACAAGTACCTGCTTCCAGCACACCCATGGTCCCCACACTCAAGCTGGTCCCCTTTGTACAGAAGGTGGGTTAAGAAATCTCGTATTTCAACACTGTTTATTATGATAGGGCAACAAAGAGAATAATGAAGAGAACAGAAAGGAAAGTTGAAATAGAAGGTCTGCCTGGTAAAATGATAACGGATATGCCTGTTATGTTGGGAATAGACCAAGATCCGATATTCAACATTAGAGCCGGAGCAGCACTGATTCAAGCTTCGGAGGATAATGTGGGTAGGATTATAACAGACTTAAAGCTATCCAAAAGGTCTTCTGCTCAATTGAAAGACACCTTGAGGAAGGAGAGAGAGGAAGGCAATAGGCTGAAGCGGAATTATGAAGACATGCAGAGGGAGATAAAGGCTTCTAGGGCTGAATTGCAGGCCCTCCAAGTAGAAAGACAGGTTATGGAAACTACATAGGAGGATTTGGAGAAAGTGCAGAAAGAATGTCAAGAGCTAAGGAGTGAAAAGGAATAGCTGCTGGGAAAGGTAGAAGAGCTAGAAGAGCAGCAAAAGATTATCTTGTAGGCCAATGAGATGCACTCCCAAGAACAGAAAGAGAAACATCAAGAGCAGATTTCTTCTCTGACAACTGCTCTAGAGGAAGAAAGGGAGTAGCAAGTTAACCTACAACCATTCAAAGAGCATGTCTTTGCCCAGAAGCGTAAAATGCTGCAGCTACAAACTGCTATAGAAGGAGAGAGGTGCAGAGTACTGTAGATAGATAGCTGATTGAAGGAAATTTTGGAGACCTCCTCTTACTTTGTAGATCGATCTCAGGGCGTCCTTGAAGTCCTGACTACAAGAATGGCAAGGCTAGAAAACAAGGAAGAAGCTCCAGCAGAACTGCCATCAAAGGATACGCAGGCCCTCAAGTGGGATTATGACTTGCTGGAATTTGCTATAAATACCGCGGGGGATTTCAAAAAATCAGTTAAGAAGATGAAAGGAGCATGCACCAAGTTTTTTAGAAGGCTTCTCATTACCTACAACCGGTGCCAGATAGAGGCCGAGCAGAGGCTTCAGGATTTCCCGGATCACAACGCCTTTGTGGAGCTGGTACAGAAGATATACGAGGAGGAGGAAGCTAAAGTATAGCATATTAAAGCCCTGGATGATCATATTTGAGGAGCGAAGTAGATCATTCAGCTATCAGCGTGCAGCTTCTGGAGGATCATCTTCGATTGAGTGCAGCCAGGATTGAGGCTATAAAGAACCAGGCTGCTAAGTTTGATATTAATATTCAGTTTTTAGAGCCTTGTGCGTTTGAGGGCATTGCCGCTAAAGCTTCAGCATGGAAGAAATTTCTAGATGCCCAAGTGGAACCCTCCTTGTAAAGGATTTTTCAATTTTTGTAATATGTAATATTTTGTAAAAAAACTTTGAGAAAAGTCAAGTGTTGGGAAACAAAGAGTTGGGAAGCCCAAAGGTCACTTTGGGCAGCCCATCCGTCTCACCTTTTTTGTATAAATGTAATAGACTAAGAGGGAAAAAAGGACTTTTTCCTAGTTAGACATGAAAAGCTATATTGTAAGAAGAAATATTTCTCTTTGCAATAAAGAAGTATTGTTTTCCTGTTGGAGGAATATTGGTGGCACTTTCAAATGTTATGCTGTGGATGGCTGAAAGATGAACTATTTTGTTTTTCCAGCTTTTGTCTATTAACCGTGAGATCGTTCTAACTCTCAGAACCTATGTTCTTGTTTAAATGATTTCTGGTTTATTTTGTGGAATTACCACCATGAGGAATTACCATGATTAGATGGGTACTTTTCTTCCGATTGGTCACACTTGTGGCTGCCTCAGAAGGGGAGCCCAAACCTGATTAAGATTTTAAGAGAGCCCTACATGAAGCACAATGTTACTGGGTCAGTTATGGGTTCAAGTTAAGACTATCCATGATGTACTCCTAAAGAAAACAATTAATATATCTGAGGTATCGAAAAGCTAAGAGAAGAAATCCGTGCTACGTTGAGTGGAGTTTGGATCTCAAGCCCCAAGCCATGAGGAAATAAGTGAAGCTGTTAAAAATTTATTCCAGTTAGGTGGAGTTGTTTGTGGCCAGAAAGGCCTAAAAAAATTAACTGAATCTGGTTTAATTCTCGTCAAGCTGGGTGTAGAACCTTGATTAGGGATTTTGAGTTTTGTGGGTGGAGAGCTGTTGGGTCCACAGTTGTTGCAAATGCAAATAGGTGTTTTTGTTTTTTATATATGTTTTGAGGTTGACATTATTGATACATGACCTTGTGGTCTATATTTGTCTCACTCTAGAATACAACTACCTATCTCTCTCTCTCTCTCTCTCTCTCTCTCTCTCTCTCTCTCTCTCTCTCTTAGGTATGTCCATTGTTTCGTTAGTGACTTGTCTCCTAAGAGACAAAGTATGATTGTATTATATATATGAGTATAGAAATTAAGGAAGGTCTAAACCACATTGTTTTATTCTATTTGTCCATTTATAATTTTTTTGCATGTGCTTGACTAATTCTGTTCATACATATCCTTGGTAATTATAATTGATGGATGTACATAGCGCTGATATGTAGCAATCCTAGCTTGGTTTGGAGAAAAATTGGTCATAGCATCAACTGGATGGATATTTAGTTTTGACATTGATGAATCATGCAAAAAAGATTTAACAAAGCTCTGTCAAGAGCAAGAGCTTAAATGATGTAGGTCAACAGTCTCTAGACAAAATTCCAGCAGGAACAAGCATATTACACCAAGCAATGAAGGGGAATGATGTTGTAGTTGGGATACACAAGTCCAAACAGTAAGAAAAATGGAAGTCAAAACTGAATACTTTTGATAAAGGTATGTCTCTGCAAATGCTTTTTTTAATTTGGTTTTCACTTAGTGATTCTTTTTATGTGCTTTTCTATTTGTCTATAATATGCTGCACTAGTTATATTTCATTCAAACTTGTGTTCTTTAATGTGTCCTGCATTTCCATCAAGAGTATAAATCATGATGCTTAACTCTTAAATCACTGGAGTTGTTTCTTCATTTTCCATAACACTGTTAGACTTGTTTAATTTTGAACATATCCATGTTTATCCTTCTTTAAAAACTTCCTAGCTGTGTTTTAAAACTATATTTTTACTGGACTTAATAGATGGGAGTGTTAGAAATTCTAGTATTATTTAATAATGTTATGCTGTGAGAAATTGAATTGTGTTTACTGTATGTTGTTGTAGTGATTTCTAGCAGTATGTGTAGCATTATTTGTATTTAAGTTCCAGTAGTATGTGTAGCAGTATTTGTATTTAAGTTCCAACACTGTGTGTAGCAGTATTTGTATCTAAGTTAGGTTAAATATTTCATGTTCCCCCACCCCAAAGAGCAGTTTAGAAGAGTAAATAATGGAAAATTAAAATAGAGGACATTGGCATGTAGAGGTAATTGACGACTTGGTTTAAAATATGTCAAATTCTATGTTTAATTTCCTCATTTTCCTTAATATTTTCCCAAAGTACGTCGATGCTAGTGTTCCCGTCTTTTCTATATTGTTGCGGCTTCCAAACATCTAGATGAATGGATACATTCCTGATACTCGTATTAAATGGTGGGAACATGATCAAAATTAGGATAGGAACTTCAAGAAAGCTTCAACAAATGTTAATTTTGATCAATATTAACAGAAAACAATTGTGGTCGGGATTATTCCAGTAAAGGAATTCCTAATACTTGATCATAATAGAAATAGTTGTGTTGGGTTTTCTTTCCTCATCTTAAAGTGAGCGTGGGTTTGGTGTTTTATTGGGTAACTCCCCACATATCAATCAAAAACAAAATTTACTGATAACATTTAACAAAACAAATTAAACAGTGTTGTTGAATCTAAACTTTAGATATGGACCATTTGATGCAATGCATTGAATTGATGTCCCTGCTTAAGATAGAGCGAGATAGGTACACCTGTGTTAGATAAATTGGAATAAAACATCATTTTTGTTGAAAGGTGATAGGGCCAAGTGTTAATGAAAAATTGATGGTGTCAACATGAAAGGGTCCAACATGAGCAAATCATCAATGACAGAACCCATGTGTGGAATTAGTGTTAGAGGTGCCTCTCTTGTCATTAAAAATTTAGATTGAGGAGGGAAAGTTGTAAGATATGGAGTATGGGAGACAAGGGTTGCATCACTTTCATTGTAGTCAGAAGCATTATATGAAAAAGATTGATTTGTTGCTTCAACTCTTTGGAATAGATCATTTTCACTTGCTTCAACTCTTTACCTCTAGGAGGAGATTATCAGTAGGTCCTGTGGTGAAATCCAAAAATCTCATATCTTTTGAAAACTCGGTCCCTGGTGTTCCTTATCAACAAAAGTATAAGAGGCTCCCAAGAAATAACATAAATAAAAGTTGAATTCATCAAATATACAATGCATGATTTTACTGCTCCTGAGTATTTGTAAATATAGAAACTGCTTGTTTAGATGGATTAATTACATGCTATAGGTTTCTAGAGGCTTCTCGACAATATCTTGAGAATATTCTACAAACATCTAATCCACTACAACTTTAGCCTTGGGTTCAAGAACATTTCTACCGCTAATGTTTCAAACGACTGCAGTGCAGTCATGGCTCTGGTGTAGATAATTCCTTAAAATGCCTTTGACGA